>CACRXK020003511.1:0-35873 GCA_902702795.2 Paramuricea clavata | reverse complement strand
AATATTTCTTACTCTCTAAAGATAGTATGGCACCAAAATAAGTCTGTGATACCCACAAAAGAACACTCAAATCATGATTAGCAAAATGTCTTTATTTCTACAATTACTACATACATTCTTAGATAATTATTACACCATTGACTTTAGTTATTAGTGGCATAACCAGCCTCAAAATTTGGTCATGCTATTCAAATTTGAAATAATCACTACTCATTTGTTTAGAAATTGATTGTTTTCACAATCTAGAACATGAAAATATTTGCAAATAGCATGACCAAGTGTTGTTGGGCTGGCATCATCATAATTAGTAGTTATAAACTAGGGATCCAAGGATAGTGTGAAGTTTCAAATGTAAAAAGACACTGCAAGAACTATATAGGGTCGCCGACAACCAAGAAAGGCTTGATGACTTACACTACGAAATAAACAGTTACCAAAGGCATTTCATCTCATTATTTAACGTGCCTTGTGAAACTGATGCAATTCATCTATTTATTGTGTCACCAACAACAAAATTTTGCATATTCTAAATTTTCATTTGCATTTGCAGCTGTCGCTGAAAGCATCCCCACGAGACTACTGCTATGCTAAATTTATCTAATAAACTATAATTGAAATAGCTGTATAAGATATGTTATGAATAATAAGCACTACGTCGTTACATCATTAAAAGACGCATTTTATCCTCATCCGTTCCGTATTTTATCCGCATATCCGTTCCGTGGATCCGCTCCATCCGCTTCCGCATTTTAACTTAATTGTGACATGTTTCACAATAACAAGTTTCATTGACCTTTGATTTTTCCCAGTGTGACGTGTCTATTTTCAGCTTTTCGCATGTGTTGAATATAAAATATCACTTTAGATTTCAATAGTTTCACAGTTATAGCAGTGTTTAAAACATTTTTGACAAGCTTTGATACAGTTCTGTGTACAGAATACTACAGATTGATTCTCGTAAGATCTGGTAGAGTTATCGTTGCACTGAATACGAGTTTGCACCGTTGACAACGGCGTTGTGCTAGACACTAGACAGTATTAAAGAAAGACAAGGTCCGTGAATGTACACGTTGGCTACATGTACCTCCTTGCTTTTTTCTTCTATTGCATAAAGCTTGTTGGCGAGCCAATTAAGCGATTAGCGATAATACGTTGGCGATAACACCTAAACACGTTGGCTATCTCCTCGTCTTTCTTTAATATTTATACAAGGAGCTCTGACTCAACTGATTCCTTTAGTCTCGTAAGTTTTTTTCTTCGTAAACGCCGTACAAACGTTTACCCGCTTCTGTTTAATAGTTGTTTATGCTTTATTGATCTGATACAAATCTGATGCAATTTTTCGCTCTTTGTACTGAGTATAGCCATCTATTCTGTGATGTACCACCTTATACAGTCAATGAGAATGTACTTATACGGTCTAAACAATTTCGACGGTAATACATAACATCAATTTATATATTGTATTACTATTATTGCGTAGATTTTCAAAGATTTACTCAATATTCACGTCTGAAATCTTTATATACTTGAAAACAACACTGTCTCGCTTCTGCCTGCACGTACTGTACCTCTTTATAATGAGTATGCCGTGAAAAAATAATATCGGCACTCAATTGAATGCCTAGAAGCAAGATTTTCGACTCAATATTTACGTCTGAAATGTTTATACACTTAACTGCACTGTCTAGGCGGTCTAGCTCTTTCCTAGCTCTGTATAATGAATATACCGTCTAAATATTATCGGCACTTAATTGAACGCCCGTAATGCATAAGATCAATTTATATATTGCGTAGATTTTCAAATATTTACTCAATATTCACGTCTGAAATCTTTATACATCTGAAAACAACACTGTCACCCCTTCCTAGCATATCGTCACGCCATCGTGATCTACGGCTTGATAGCGCATGCGCATTTGCGCTACTAAAGAAAAAATCGGGTGTTCCGGGGTAAAGATCCTTTACACAACATGAGAAGCGAATGTTCTAAAATTTACAAAAAAATACAATAACGAAAGCGATTCCTCGAAATTTTTGTGAACTTGGCAAAAGGATAACAGAATATGTAAATATGTTAACTGAAATTGCCTAAATAACCTTCAAAGTACTGACTAAGTACAATAAATCACTACGAACATAAATCGTATACACCCCCCGGAAAGTTTACTCTATGACTGACTGACTGTTTGACTGATTCGTGTGAATTCGCCAGCCATCACAATAGTGTGAAGTGAAACTTCACACTAAAAATGTGTTCGCTTTTGTAATTCTCAAAGCCACAGGAATCGATCGGGCGTTTTAGTAGTCGTTAATATTTGATAGTGTTTATTAAATTGAATTTGCCTTTTTATACATTGCCTCAGTTCATATGACATATGAGACTTTCAGTTATGAAGGATTTGCATCAGAGGGTTGGGATATCCATACTAACTAGAATGGCTCATATAAACTTGCTAGTATACCACATCCAACAGATGTTAGTAGGCATATAAATACGAGCGCAACGTATACAAAGAAAAATTCAAGACAATATAAAATAACGACTACTAAAATGATCAAAGCAGATCGATTCCTGTGCTTTGAAAATTTAATACAAATTCGAACACATGTATGTTTAGAATTTATTATAATACATACTGACATGAGCTTCATGCATCAATAGCCAGCGTGGCCGGCTCTATTGAAGGAGAGCCTGCCCGAAAGCCCTAGTCAAATTGATGACTCTCGGCAGCCAGCCGCCGAGAATTGTGATTGGCTGAATTTACGTTGACGACAGCTTCATTGACATGTTACGCTAATTTATTCAAATATTTAAAAATAAATACAGTAAAAACAAACGGCATCGCTATATTAAAGTGTAAACCTGTCGGCTAAAATATAAAATTCAAAAGACAAGTGTAAAATGTATAACATATACCGGTATCTAAACAGAATACGGCAAGCCATACTGCTATTACTGCATATGTCGTATGATTTTACCTTATGGTCACTATAGTATATAGAGTATAAACCTTGGCTGTCCTTGCCTTGTTTATATTTTGCTGGCTGGCAAATTACGATTATATAAAACAATACATTCCCCATTGTGTTTAATACACCATAATAATACGAAGTTCTCTTTGGAGATTTTAAAATACATTTGCCTGCCAACGTGTATAACACGGGAAGTGGTCTATTTAAACTTTTCCTAAGTCATAATATTTAATACTGCAATATTTATAACTGTAGTACAGCCATACAGGTGCAAAGCATAATATAATTTTGAACGGTCTTCGTCTACTACTAATTTCCAGACAAAGTCGAAGGGCCTTCGCTCGAAATGCCGACATTTTGCTTGTATTTCCAGGCAGTTGAATCGCTATCCATCTATTGTAAAAAGTTTATTGAAAGCATGTAGCGCAGGCTATAGTAAATATGCAACAATTAAAATTTTAAGTCATCAATTTAAAAAAACAAGACGCTCTATGGAGCGTTAACTCGCTGGGCTATACAACGGACGCAGATTACTGTTAAGATCTAAAGGCTGATTTTCACTGTTGCGTTTTTCGTACGCACGTACACCCACGTAAAATTTTGAATCCTTTTATTTTTAAATATTTTACAAATAAGTTAACAAATGCATACTAAACCTTGCGGAACAGTAAATTCTGTTGCTTTATTTATTTGGTTATTTTATAAGTAACATTCACAGGAAAATTTTGCCAGGTAAATTTTTCAATGGTTGTGGCATTAAGTTTATGTTGTGATCAAACTTAATTTACCCTATTATGCTTCTCGTCCGTATTCTGCTTCAATTCCGCGTTTTATCCTCATTTACGGAATCCGCTTCCGCATTCCGGTTCCGCGTTTTATCTCAACCCAATAAAACTTCCGGCGTTTATTATGCCGGCGTTTATTATATTTTATAGGGGCCTAGCAGAGGAGGTTGGAAGCCCTTCCCGGCATGCATTGTAACTCATTAATATTATCGATTTCCCGGGACGCGCCGTCATTGTTCGACTAGCTCTCGTTGTGTTCACTACTCAATTTGCAAGGAGCGGTATTCAAAAGTACAAATTGAAAATTGTAAATCATGGCGAATTTTCGTACTGTTCGTGGCAACAAAGCTACTGATTTGGATGGACGTGACAATCTTTACATACATTGTGTGTCGAAAGAGCGACTGGAGCTGCTTCGTGAAGGGATGTCGAACTTCTACTGTAAGAAGTTTTATGGATAACGACAATGGTGTAAAAGTTGAAAATATTATATGTTCGCCGAATGCGATAGTCCTTCATTCATTGATAGAAATCTATTCTAGTTGTGACAAGGTACGACTGTTTTATGATTTAATTGGTGGGAAAATGGGCCATTTATACTCGGAAATCATTCAAGTATTTGACTTTATATCAAATGAGTCAAATCTATTTTAATATAAAAGAGCAGTGAGGAAGGGCAAAGGGGGCAGAAGTGCACTTTGAGTTATAGAAATTCTGCCTGCTAAATCTTATCTCCAGTTTTGGCAAAGTCATGAGGTGTGAACTTGAATGTGACCTGATTAAGTGTGTTTGTGCATTTATAGTTCCTTGAGTAGACTTTATTGCCAGAACACAGAACAGCTATCGTCAATGGAACATGCACAATCAGGCTTTCATTGGCAAGTCAACACATAATTGTAGGTCTATAAAGGTGCCCTACTGCCCTTGCCTTTTTATTGTTCCAACGTCCCTTTATAAATGCATCAAATCTTTTTTACCTGTAGTACCATACTTATGTTGTGTTCTGTTGTGGGAGTTTAACATTATTCCATGACCAACTTCTGTAACAATCCGACCACCCAAGCTGGATATTTTAGAGGATATACTGAATGACCTACCACTGGTGAATTTAGATGAGCCATTGTTATGCAATTACATTAAGCAGCCATTAAATCCTATGTGTTTAGTTAAAATTCATGGTGAAGAGATGCCTGGTGATGTTGAAAGTATTGGTGCAAAAGGTGGAGTTACAGACATGGACAAGATTGATGAAATTCAGCAGTTGACCCGATTGTTGGGTGTGGAACCGGCTACTGGTGATGCTAAATAAATTAATGATTCAAGCTCTGATTAGGAGAATGATGGAGGCAAGGATTCTGAAGGACAAGGATTGTGGAGGAAACACATTGTATCCTGAGAATTAAGACAAGGATTATGGAGGATTGGTCAAAGCCTACCTCGGTCTGCTTCACGTCAGTCCGGTTCTATCTATCTATTCATAATGTAACCAGTCACTGAAAAGCCCTGATATAGGGAGTGTGCTGTGAAATATCTGTATCTATATCTATAATCATGTGTAGATGATAAAAAAATCTCAAGTTGAAATTTAAAGTAGAGCATGAGCAAGACATTTTTAGTTGAGATTTTCATATAAATTTATTCCTATTAAAACACTATTATTTCAGGTAAATATTTTATATTAGTATTTTTGCACAAGTGAACATAACAAATCCTACAAGGTGATTGGTCAAATTTGATGTTTTAATCTGTTATATTCACCTACAGGAACCTACAACCGTTTTGTTGAAGTTAGTAATAAAGAAATAAATGAAATTAAAATGAATTCAGACCAGAAAAATACAAAAAAACTTGTGCAAAAATACTGAAACAATTATTCGCCTCAGGCTCTACAGTGATTATCGGGGAATATTCACCTTGACTTCATCTCGGAGAATATTCCCCGATAATCACCTCAAAAAATTGTTAAATATAATTTTACTATTCCTTTTTCAAATAAATAAATGTTTTCAGACTCAATTTGCTGTGTTTGTTTACTGCAGCTATCAAATCCCTACTTTATTTTTTAGTCCACCTTGTGCATGTGTTCTTAACATTGTTTTAACTGTTGTATATTTAGCACAGATGGATCACTGCATGATCTAAAGATGGATCCAGTATGTGGTAGGGAGGGTGCTCTGCCAGCTCTGGTGCCGAGTTGTGTCAGTCATGTGCGCTGCCCATCAACTCAGCTTGACTGCAGCAAAGTCTTGCTTGACTACTGTATTGTAATTGTTAACAAACAGTTTACTTATCATCATGTTATTACTCAAATTACTCATTTTGTCTCTAATATTTTTTTGCTTTATCATGAAAATAGCCCCCCCCCCTGCATACCCTCTGGCCAGGGCTAGGTCGGGGGTGCACACCCCCCAGTAAATCCATCCCTGATATTTGGTGGTCATAATGCAGTGGTCATACACAATTGATGTTAATAAAATGCTTTATTCAAAGTTACAATATATAAAGTAAATACTTAAGATTTGTTGCAACATTTTCATGTCACCAATACACCAATATTTACAAGTGTGCATACTAAAATATGTATCTAAGGCTGGTATGGGCAAATTTATATAACAGGTTGCTCTTATTATTCTGGTTCAATAGCTTTATTGCTTGAATCAGTTGTCTTGAATGGATCATGAGCACAACTTGGCTGGATTAGATGTTATACCATTTGCCAAAGCAAGATGTAGGAACAGTTTGTTCAATAACAGTTCTAAATCCGCTTT
This sequence comes from Paramuricea clavata, assembly GCA_902702795.2. Classification (NCBI taxonomy): domain Eukaryota; kingdom Metazoa; phylum Cnidaria; class Anthozoa; order Malacalcyonacea; family Plexauridae; genus Paramuricea; species Paramuricea clavata. Next base: position 29,344 of record CACRXK020003511.1, on the reverse strand, counting down.
AAATTCATAAGTTGAACTTTTCCCATACTTAGAATCAACAATATAAAAAACTGACATCGCCATCATTGTCAGATCCATTTTCACAAAATATATTCGAATTCTATAAAAATAATGGTAAAATACAGTGTATTTAACTTAAATGCAGCAGTTAAACTCAAGAACGATCGACATATATGCCCATGCTTCGAAATAAAACAAAAATAACAACGACTCATACAGTAATTTTCCTCGCGCCATAACTCCCATGCAGTCGACTATTCCCGCGATGGGGGACATAGTATACCGAAAATGCCCCATGTTCAAACTGCGATTACTCGTCAGTTTGATGGGGACAATTCATTTTTTAAACTTCTCATAGAAAGAACAACTCTTCCTGAATACGATGGTATGTCTTTTATTTAATTTGCTCATTTATAAATCCAATTGTCCCCAGCGGTTTTGAAAGCCACTTTTGACACTTGTGCATTGACCCAGAAAGCAGGTCAATACAAATTGCCATTAACATATAACTAAACGTTGTTAAAACACCAAATGAAATAAAAATCGGTAATTTGACTCATATTTAAAACAATTATAAAAACTAACCCTCAAAAACACGAACTTTTCGTAGCGAAATATCGAAATAAATATCCACAACTTTTCCAACTAACATTGTGAAAAATCATGATTGTGAATATTAATGAGTTGCAATGCATGCTGGGAAGAGCTTCCACCCTCCCCTGGGGGCCTAGTATGCTACATTCTTCTGTCGGCCGCCAGTTTAAAACGTTCAAAATAAAATATTTGGGGGCTTTTGGGCTCAAAATATTATCAAAATGAAGAGAGAAGTGAGACGAATCCACTGGTATACGCCCGAAAAAGAGAAAACCAATGATGCCAAAGTTATCAAGGATCAAACGTATTGCATTTTTTATAATTTGAGCGATTTGTCAACAAATAATACAATTTCGCTTGACTTTCAAATACAGAGGCCATAAATCGCTAGAATACTGTTGTCAGTTGTTTAGTAATACAGTTGACATCCGTAAGTACAATTTCTCATTCGTAAGTACAATTTCTTACACTGAATCGAACGGTGGTATTTTCATCCTTATTGCGCCATTAGGCAATACAAATACAAATACAAGGCCGGATTCCCCAATGGTTGTAAAATAACAATTATTTTACGATCCATGGTCGGACAAACGGCGAGTGATTTGTCAATAATAGTCAATACGTACTGCGAGCGATTTGTCAACAAAACAATTTCGCTTGATTTTCAAAGGCCATAAATCGCTAGAATACTGGTGTTTAGTAACAGATTTGGCATCCGTAAGTACAATTTCTTACGCTGAATCGAACATGCAGGTAGTATTTTTATCCTTATTGCGCCATTAATAGGCATTACAAATACAATATCATATTTCACACTGAGTACACTGCAGCCCAGGGTTTCCACTTTGATGGAAATTTACATATTTCAAACAGCTGGGAAATTTGTTGCGCATGCGCCAGATTTCCATTGAAATTTCCCCGAAGAAATGTTACGAGATGTTCGTGTTGTTGTATATTTTTGAATGCCTGTTTAATCTTTATAATTGTTTTGTTTGAGACAAAGACAAAGTAAAATATACTCTACGTTTCCAGTGTATAGAATATCTCGTTTGCACAGCAACAGAATATTATGATCTTGACACAAACAAGAAGACATTTGACACGCTAAATCTGCAGTCATGCCTTGTCAAACGCAAAACATGTACAAATTTGGGTTCAAACAGAAAGAAGTTCAATGTTAATACAACTAACATATATACTATACAAATACGGGTGGTTTAAAATGTTTTCAAATGAACTTTCAAAGCTTTTATCTATCGCTATGATAATCAAACATGAAAATGTGAAAATGCCGGCTTTTGTTGACGCTTGCGAATGCAAAATAACTTCCCGTAAACAGAGCATTTCTACACGAAACTCTCGCTTAGTCTTCTGATGCACTTGTACGTTCGGTTCTACTAGTTAAACAAGGAAAATATTCAAGAAACACTGGTAAATTATCGTTGTCAAAAAACATTTCAGTGCTGAGGCAGTACAAGGTCTCAAGGGCAAGGTCAAGTTGTCGATTTCATTACATTTTACAGTACTTCGCATGTTTTCGAACTCTTGCTTCATACAAGAGCAGTAAACGCACGCATTTCAAGGCGAAATTAGACGCAAAGGGGCAATTTTTCAACAAAATTTATTGTTAAATTCTGTTTCCTATGTGCCTTGGGAGCAAAAAAATATGATTTTAAATTTGGAGGAATCGGTAAATTTTTTTGCAATTTGGCCTGGTATTGCACCCTACCTATGTAATGACTGTGCTGTAAAAATAATCAAATATACTATTTTGAATTTCCCTTCATTGAAAGGGTCTACTTTTGTGGACTAAACTAAATTTTAATCAGCATTCAAGGCTGCAAACAACAGCCAAGAATTAGCTGGGTAGTTTGCAAACTTTAAAAATAATTGCACCTCAAACTTTGATCCCCAAAAGTAAACAAATGGCCAATACTGCGAACATAATCCACGTTTTGACCACTAGGGGCAATTTTTAGATGTAAAAAAACTTGTTTAAATTACATATCAAACAAAGGCAAAACAAAATTTGGTATTAATTTTTTGGAGGAATCGTCAAGGTTTTTTGCTATCTGCCCACGCTTCTACATCCCCTCCCCCAGGATCTTCTCTACTAGAAAACAGTTTTCTGCAGAAACTATGCTTTTTTATCGGGAAAATTTTTACTTTTCTCAAAAAAATACTTTATAAACACGGAAACCTTAAATATTTAAACAATTTCCATACCTTTTTGGGATTGCAAAAGCAAAATTTGATTCATAATCACACTTTTTAAAATATATGTGACAAAGTTGCTTCGAAATCACTATCACGCAGTAGCATGTTTATTTACCCTCATCCTTTTGACTGAATAAAGTTTATCTTTTTGAGAAGCTATTTGTTTTATAGCTCTTGGTTAGTAGTTTACGTTTATCGGCGATTTTGGCACCCATGAAACCAACAAGTTGTGGTAATCCGCGAATGAAAACTGATATTCGAAGAGCACAAAAGCCAACTCCTAGCTATGTAAGTTTATCGCCTGAATTTTGAATCAATCCACAATTAAATTGCTGGTAATGTAGATGCTTTCCATACTTGAGATATTAGTGAAGTTTTTCCAATAATTTAATTTCCTTGATCGCCGTCTTAAAAATGCAAAATCATAAGTTGAAATTCCACTCGTGTTGTTTTTTCAAATTTTCGAATTTTTGTAAAATATCGCGTGCGCCAGCAATTACTCTGCACAGCGACAACAAATTTCCCAGCTGTTCATATTTCATGGAAATTTTGATGTAAAGACGAGTGAAATGGAATTTTTGATGGAAATGAAAAATTTATGGAAATTCTATGGAAATTTCAACATTTACCGCTGTATACTAAGTTAACGTTTTTTCCCCTATTTTTTCTGGTATAATGGCAGAAATAAATCAAATAATATCCAATATTCTATGCTCTTCTCATGACCAATTTACCAACACACTCCAGGCTAGATCGCGCCCAAAATTTACAGATTTTTTTTAATAGTTCCATGGATATAAAGGGACGTTTTGGGATATGATGACAATTTACTTTCGCGGATTTCCCTCATTTCGCGCCAAAATATTGAGACGTGCATATTTAAAAGGGAAGAGAACAATTTTATTCTTTAAAATAGTAGTAAAATTCTATTAATTTCTTTCATGGAAATTTAAATATGCTGTTTGTGGAATTTTTGTTCAATTTATGGAAATTTCTGCTTTCCCAGATGGAAATTCTAAATTTGAAAGTGGAAGCACTGCTACAGCCTTCACGGACTGTTGTTCGATAAATTTTATATTGATATGACACCAATATTCTTCTCATAAAGTAGTTATTTATTAAAACTACGCTGTGCAGTTTAAATTAAAGTGTCCCTGTCACAAAATGAGAGTTTATATTTTCGAAATCTATGATACAAAATATACGGAAATTCGAAAACGGAATTGAAATTGCTTTTTTAGTGTAAAAGTTATTGCCGTTTAAACATTGAATTTGGCCTTGTGAAAAATCTGAAAACCGCGCAAAAGGAACTGGGACGAAACAATGCGTGCGACGTAATAGTAGGAACTTATGTAGCTCACTAATATAGAAATACTATTGCATGTACTATCATAGAGGAGGCAATAGCGCAAATAAAAGTCACGAAACTGAAAAATTGCCGAATATATGTGTAGTAGGCGGTTGTTCTAATGTCACAGATACAGAGTAAGGCATTTCACTTCATTTTATACCTTTTACTGGACAGTGGAGGCGAGATGCACGAAGCGAAAAGGACAGGGATTGACTTCGTGCGCCGTAAACCAGCAATATGAGATCCAATGTTCAGCATACTTTGCGAAGATAGAGCTTGCTGGTAAAACCACGGTTAGCTACCGACGAAATTGGTTTCATTGCAATTCCAAAATATGCAAATACTGTCGACGACAAACCTTTGTCTGCGAGAGCCAAGAGAATGGTATATGTATAATTTATACTCTAATTTCGTTTATCATGCACTTGAATATGGCCTAGTGCAATTTTTATTCCAAATTCGTTATTTGAATAGGTTGTATTTAGAAGCTGCTTCGATGCAGTCAACCGATATGGTCATAGTGACGAAACTGGAAGCGCGATAAATATAAATGAGCCACAGCCAATGGATTCACCAGAAATATAAAATATCGCGACAATATAGCTACGACTATGAGTGAATATGGTCAAAATGTAGCTGATGAAAACCAATTTCTTACGTCTACAAGCAATGTGCACTAAATATAAATGAGCGCGATAAATATAAATGAGCCACAGCCAATGGATTCACCAGAAATATAAAATATCGCGACAATATAGCTACGACTATGAGTGAATATGGTCAAAATGTAGCTGATGAAAACCAATTTCTTACGTCTACAAGCAATGTACACTAAATGTAAAGGAGCGCGATAAATATAAATGAGCCACAGCCAATGGATTCGATTGATGTCCAATACCCACGATCGGAGTCCGATGGAGAAATCCATCATACATGTGCTACCGATTGATCCGATGGACAAACATGTCTACCGTCGGAAAAAAGTTTGTCCGATGGAGAAATACACGTAGACAAATAGAGCATAACGTGATATTAATTCATAACATAAATATAAGAACTATTGGAACAGTCAGGCATGACAAATAAGTCGGACCGTTATACTTTTCCAATGTTTTTTTCTCTAAGTGTCCATGTTTTAAACGATGCTATATTAGTGGCAAATGTCAGATGGTCCGATCGATCGATCGGATCCATCGAACAAGCGTGTTTACGGTCGGACACAAATTTTACCGATGGCGAAATGACGTCATTTGAAAGCTACGCGGTGGCAAAGTAAAGAGGCGGGGCAGTAGGCTCTGGCACGATGTTAGTGGCAAATGTCAGATGGTCCGATCGATCGATCGGATCCATCGGACAAGCTTGTTTACGGTCGGACAGAAAATTTACCGATGGCGAAATGACGTCATTTGAAAGCTAGGCGGTGGCAAAGTAAAGAGGCTGGGCAGTAGGCTCTGGCACGATGTTAGTGGCAAATGTCAGATGGTCCGATCGATCGATCGGATCCATCGGACAAGCGTGTTTACGGTCGGACACAAATTTTACCGATGGCGAAATGACGTCATTTGAAAGCTACGCGGTGGCAAAGTAAAGAGGCTGGGCAGTAGGCTCTGGCACGATGTTAGTGGCAAATGTCAGATGGTCCGATCGATCGATCGGATCCATCGGACAAGCTTGTTTACGGTCGGACAGAAATTTTACCGATGGCGAAATGACGTCATTTGAAAGCTACGCGGTGGCAAAGTAAAGAGGCTGGGCAGTAGGCTCTGGCACGATGTTAGTGGCAAATGTCAGATGGTCCGATCGATCGATCGGATCCATCGGACAAGGGTGTTTACGGTCGGACAGAAAATTTACCGATGGCGAAATGACGTCATTTGAAAGCTACGCGGTGGCAAAGTAAAGAGGCCGGGCAGTAGGCTCTGGCACGATGTTAGTGGCAAATGTCAGATTGTCCGATCGATCGATCGGATCCATCGGACAAGGGTGTTTACGGTCGGACAGAAAATTTACCGATGGCGAAATGACGTCATTTGAAAGCTACGCGGTGGCAAAGTAAATTGGCTGGGCAGTAGGCTCTGGCACGATGTTAGTAGCAAATGTCAGATGGTCCGATCGATCGATCGGATCCATCGGACAAGCTTGTTTACGGTCGGACAGAAAATTTACCGATGGCGAAATGACGTCATTTGAAAGCTACGCGGTGGCAAAGTAAAGAGGCTGGGCAGTAGGCTCTGGCACGATGTTAGTGGCAAATGTCAGATGGTCCGATCGATCGATCGGATCCATCGGACAAGCGTGTTTACGGTCGGACAGAAATTTTACCGATGGCGAAATGACGTCATTTGAAAGCTACGCGGTGGCAAAGTAAAGAGGCTGGGCAGTAGGCTCTGGCACGATGTTAGTGGCAAATGTCAGATGGTCCGATCGATCGATCGGATCCATCGGACAAGCTTGTTTACGGTCGGACAGAAAATTTACCGATGGCGAAATGACGTCATTTGAAAGCTGGGCGGTGGCAAAGTAAAGAGGCCGGGCAGTAGGCTCTGGCACGATGTTAGTGGCAAATGTCAGATGGTCCGATCGATCGATCGGATCCATCGGACAAGGGTGTTTACGGTCGGACAGAAAATTTACCGATGGCGAAATGACGTCATTTGAAAGCTACGCGGTGGCAAAGTAAAGAGGCCGGGCAGTAGGCTCTGGCACGATGTTAGTGGCAAATGTCAGATTGTCCGGTCGATGGATCGGATCCATCGGACAAGGGTGTTTACGGTCGGACAGAAAATTTACCGATGGCGAAATGACGTCATTTGAAAGCTACGCGGTGGCAAAGTAAATTGGCTGGGCAGTAGGCTCTAGCACGATGTTAGTAGCAAATGTCAGATGGTCCGATCGATCGATCGGATCCATCCGACAAGCTTGTTTACGGTCGGACAGAAATTTTACCGATGGCGAAATGACGTCATTTGAAAGCTACGCGTTGGCAAAGTAAAGCGGCTGGGCATAGGCTCTTGCACGATGTTAGTGGCAAATGTCAGATGGTCCGATCGATCGATCGGATCCATCGGACAAGCGTGTTTACGGTCGGACAGAAATTTTACGGATGGCGAAATGACGTCATTTGAAAGCTACGCGGTGGCAAAGTAAATTGGCTTGGCAGTAGGCTCTGGCATGATGTTAGTAGCAAATGTCAGATGGTCCGATCGATCGATCGGATCCATCGGACAAGCTTGTTTACGGTCGGACAGAAATTTTACCGATGGCGAAATGACGTCATTTGAAAGCTACGCGGTGGCAAAGTAAATTGGCTGGGCAGTAGGCTCTGGCACGATGTTAGTAGCAAATGTCAGATGGTCCGATCGATCGATCGGATCCATCGGACAAGCGTGTTTACGGTCGGACAGAAAATTTACCGATGGCGAAATGAAGTCATTTGAAAGCTACGCGGTGGCAAAGTAAAGAGGCTGGGCAGTAGGCTCTGGCACGATGTTAGTGGCAAACGTCAGATGGTCCGATCGATCGATCGGATCCATCGGACAAGCTTGTTTACGGTCGGACAGAAATTTTACCGATGGCGAAATGACGTCATTTGAAAGCTACGCGGTGGCAAAGTAAAGAGGCTGGGCAGTAGGCTCTGGCACGATGTTAGTGGCAAATGTCAGATGGTCCGATCGATCGATCGGATCCATCGGACAAGCGTGTTTACGGTCGGACAGAAAATTTACCGATGGCGAAATGAAGTCATTTGAAAGCTACGCGGTGGCAAAGTAAAGAGGCTGGGCAGTAGGCTCTGGCACGGGGTTGACTACCTCACGGGCGTTCTTTGAGGGTGACGTCAATACAATTGGAAAGCGGTTTTCCACAATAAGCTCGTAATATCTTCGTAAAATCTTCGTATAGGATTCGATCCGCTATCCTTTATAGAGCAATATAGCCACAACACTATTGCAGCAATTGCTGAAATTGAACACACAGAAACAATAGTTATATTCATTTACGATCAGAATCTATATTCAAAGGAAGTGGACTGCCGGTCATTTAGTACATTTCGAAACCTGACCGGCTGCCAGTCAAATGGTCACAGAAAAGGTTAAAAAGCGCGTAAATTTAAATGACTTTCAAGCAAGTACTTTTAAGCAAGTCCTCCGTAGTGGTGTGGTATAGGCGCTCGTTTTCTGTGTGATAGCTTGGGGTTCGAATCCTGCTCGCGTCGCAACTTTATTATTTTTTTTAAAGCTTTTTTTCTTCGTGGTTTTTACAAGTTTTTACCCTTTTGGGTTAGCTTTGTTTAGAGGGTTAGGTTAGGATTAATATCCAGACACACCGGACGAGATTCGACAACACGACGCAATTTTTATTTTTTGAAAGTGAATTATTAATGAGAGCAAATTTTGGAAGACATGTAGACCAAATAACTCATAATGTAATAGCGAAGGAAATATATATAGATAATCGAAAAATCGCGTCGCGTTTTAAGGGTAATTAATAACAATAAATAATTAATTGTACGAACATGTTACGAAGATTTTACGAAGATATTACGAGCTTATTATGGAAAACCGCTTTCCAATTGTATTGACGTCACCCTCAAAGAACGCCCGTGAGGTAGTCAACCCCCTCTGGCACGATGCTAGTGGCAAATGTCAGGTGGTCCGATCGATCGATCGGATCCATCGGACAAGCGTGTTTACGGGCGGACAGAAATTTTACCGATGGCGAAATGACGTCATTTGAAAGCTACGCGGTGGCAAAGTAAAGAGACCGGGCAGTAGGCTCTGGCACGATGTTATAGGGTTGGTTAATAGGTTCTTCCCAACCATCTTTCACATGAAGTGATGCGTGCCCCAGCATGAAAGAAACAAGAGACAAGATGCCAAGTAAAACAGTAGTTTTGCGTTGCTTCATGGTTTTGCGCCAGAATTCACAAAGCTGTTGTAATAAAGGAAAAAAGGATGTTTAAACAATAGTTAGAGGAGAATATCAAACAAACACATAACCACTGTGCTGCGTAGGTATTGTTAGAAAACAATGAATACTTACATCTTGCAGCTTTTTTGGGACTAAATCCCAATCAATATCAACTTCATAGCATTTTTTGAGATTGTTCTCAACAGCTTCATCGCTATGCCTAGTTTATAGCGTAATTTGGATAAAAGTTTTATTCTGGTGTTTGTCGACAATTCTCGGTAAGGGAATGACAAGAAAGGATTTTTAGGATGTTTTATACTGTGTAATTCAAGAACATATGTCAATCAAAATTGGCGTTGCAATTGTTTCAGATCACAAGGCCGGAAATTTAGTTAGCCTGTTAGGTGTGAGGGAAAACGTTTGCCGAGGATGTAACACCACCAGTTATGACGTATATGCCAACTTCAAATGAATCACGGCAGAACGATTATGAGCATTGAAATATTTTAAGTGAGTATAGTAAAATTGACGGATCACATGCACTCTGCAAACCGTAGGAGTGAAATATACAAATATAAGAGATTGAATCCACTAACTTTAAACAGGGCCTTTCACACAATGTACCTTGCTCTGACTGCTCCTGCTCATATGTTGACGAAACCGGGAGATCATTTGTAACTCGAAAAAAGGAACATATTCCAAATGTAAAAAACTATAAAAAAGGATCAAATATAGCTAAACATGCATGGGATATGGATAATATCATAATATAATAATATAACTTGATCATATATATAGAGGATATTACACGGCGGCGTGAAGATATGACTTTTGCCTTGGAGTGATGAAAACAATATTTTACAAACCAGCGCAGCGAGTGAGTAAAATACCGTTTTTAACACGAGAAGATAAAAGTCATATCTTCAAGCTACCGTGTAATGACAGTAAGTTCTGGGGCCGGTTGAATAAAAAAGTAATTAAAGTTAACTATAGTTAGTGGAAACGTCATCCAATAAGAAGCGCGTATTTGAGAGTTAATCACTATTTAACTACAAAATAGTGATTAAAAAATAGGTACGCGACCGCGTACATGTATCTGCGATTCGACAACGCGACGCGATTTTTCGATTTTCACTGACCGATAACTTTGATCCAAGTTTAAATTTTCCAGATATTTAGAAGCGCTATAACATTTTAAGTTACTTGGTCTACATATGTTTCTAACTGATTTGCTCTCATTGGCTGTTTTTCAAACTAACTGAAAAATCGCGTCACGTTGTCGAATCGCGTCCGGTGTGTCTGGACCTTAAGGCCTGATTCCACGACGGCGAAATTCGTCGCGAGAACTTGTGTCTGCGAAATACGGTGGTTGCACATGAGCGATTGTATTGAATTGTCCCACTTTGTCCCCTTTCGCAGTAAGTAGAAATGTTTCGCATTTCGCCGAGAAAAAACGCTCGTGGAATCAGGCCTTTACTGCATTGATGTTGCATTCTCGGAATCACATTTTTACAGCAATTGTGCGAAATTGTGCTAGTTGAAATTATATGCCTGCTTCAGATATAATATTTACATTTAACCAGTGACTTCTAAATTAAGAGGACGAGAACCATTTATATCCCGAATCACGGCAACTGATAACAATCATACAAAAATGTTTCTTTTTATATGGAGCTAAATATCTGCTATTCATACAGTTCATTACTTTTAAGAACAATTTAAAGAAAATAATTAATTAAGGCTGTAAAATGTGTGGATTCAAAGACGTGGGATTAGACGTCTGTACATGGAGTCATGAGCTAATAATAGTTTCTGACATTTAAAACAACAGGGCTACGTTTATACTATACTTTGTTTTTATAGTTTAGCCAAGTTTCAGAGGCCTCCATTAAATAACTGTCAAGATATACGCGCAAATATAATTTGCTTGTCTATATCTAAAATTTGTAATTATTTCGTGAAGATTCAACCATAAAACAATTGCCGGAAATGCAAGCCCTGATTATAAAAACTCAGGGAAAACCCGTGCGTATGAAATGCGTGGCGTAAACATGTCACTCAAATATCATTCTATAAATATGACGTTTTATATTTGCACAGTACATCGTGTACGTTTTTGTTGTAGAACTTGTGTTGTTCAAATCGAATATGAAGTAAAATCAGGAGCATACTGTCACAGGCTAATTTTGTATTTTAATACCCTCTGGAAATACCAAGGCTTTGGTTCCCCTATCTATCACAAAAAGTAACAAATCCAAAACAAAGTATGAGGACTAATATTTTTCCTATCATTTGACAGATTAAAAGTATTATTCAAGAAATATGTCCATTTTAATCATAACGTGATACAAAAATACTAAATAACATGCAAAATTCAGTGCCAAAGAGGGATTTATTTTGCGGTAAATTAAATATGTAAACATAATATGTTCTCAAACTGGCAGAGTTTAATACCAATTGGCAATTGGTTTGATACGAAGATAAAGTAGTAAATACTCATAATAATTACAATATGTCCATGACCTAATTACTCAAAAATTTAGATTAATAAATCACATAATGGAACAACTTGCAATTTGCTACGCTCACTCGTTAGCAATATTCTCTTCAACACTCGAAATAAATTACATATTTCCGCACAACCATGTATAAATATTCTCTATACATTCCAGTTTAGGAGTTTTATACAACCGGCCCTTGTTTATTATATAGTGTCATGATCAAGCAAGAAATTGCATAAATACAAAAGTCACGTGATCGAAACCTTCACTAGTGAAGATATGGAAAATATATTATGTTACTGTGTATTTTTCAGTATCTCATGCTCTCTACTATATAACAAATGAATATATGGATCGTGTAATTACTTATAATTGATTTTCATAATAGTCTAGGACCTGTATATGAGTTTGTATGCGATTCATTTAGGACAGGTAATCTCAACTGTTTTAGGGTAAAATGACCATGGCGGTCAACATGGCATATGTGCGAAAACCTGAATCCGGGACGAAAGTCCTGAAAATGACCCCGCCCTGAAACGGCAGTGTCGACATAGCTCTAACTTCCGAAAAGGAAAAGCGATAGCCTTTCTGAAGTGCTTATAGTGTTTAGAAGGGTTGCTTTTAGGGGTGGTCATTGGAAGGAAAAATTTGTCTAAGTATAATATTTTACCAGAAAATGACTATGCACCACCCCAGGTAAAATGCTGATTATGCACAAAATAACTAATATGCCTGGCAGAAATTAAATTTTCTTATTTCCTAAAAAAAATTATCATGGGATGAAAAACTGTGCTCAATTATTGTGGATTTCATAAGGATTGTCATTGTATTCTTTTAATATAATACATTTTATTTCACTTACCCCCCACGAAAACACGATTTCAGCCATATTTTGCCGTCTTGTTCGCTTTTTATCGCCGAATCTCGCAAATATCATCCAGTTCTTGTACTTTTACATATCATAAATGGCTGAAGAAGATTTCAAAGAAGGTTTCATCCACTTTTGTAACAGTGCAGTGTATTTTACCTTCGATATTGTGTCCTTCGATATTCCGCCAAATTGCCGCCATTTTAATGGCTCGCCGCTTCTCTGTCTGATAAATGCAACTTCTTCGTTTCCATATATATTTAGATTACAGTATCCAAGAGTACCTCATTGTAGAATAGTCCCAATATATCCAAAAATTGGCAACATTTGTCCCATTAGAAAGGAAAAATCCTCCCGTATACAATTTAGGTTCAAAATAAAAACAAATCATTTGAAAGTCAAGCGCAATCTTCGCGAAAACTTCTCGTGGACACATGACAGGGGGGTTGAATATTTTCACGAATATGTTCGCCACCACAGAAACATAACTAAATATATTGTATTTATTGTATTTTTATGATTTATAATAAAAACAATAAATATTTGCGTAGTTTTGTCATAAATCATAAAAATACAATAAATACAATGTATTTAGTTTATTTGCGAGATTCGGCGATAAAAAGCAAACAAGACGGCAAAATATGGCTGAAATCGTGTTTTCGTGGGGGGTAAGTGAAATAAAATGTATTATATTTAAAGAAAACAATGACAATCCTTATGAAATCAACAATATTTATATTAAATTAAGCATAGTTTTCACCCCATGATAATTTTTTTTAGGAAATAAGAATATTTAATTTCTGCCAGGCATATTAGTTATTTTGTGCATAATCAGCAATTTACCTGGGGTGGTGCATAGTCATTTTCTGGTAAAATATTATACTTCGACAAATTTTTCCTTCCAATGACCACCCCTAAAAGCAACTCTTCTAAACACTATAAGCACTTCAGAAAGGCTATCGCTTTTCCTTTTCGGAAGTTAGAGCTATGTCGACACTGCCGTTTCAGGGCGGGGTCATTTTCAGGACTTTCGTCCCGGATTCAGGTTTTCGCACATATGCCATGTTGACCGCCATAGTCATTTTACCCTAAAACAGTTGAGATTACCTGTCCTAAATGAATCGCATACAAACTCATATACAGGTCCTAGACTATAATGGGAAAGTAATTGATAGTGGCAAGTATCGGACACGTAAAACATTACTAGAATCTTGGCATACTGCTATAATAATAAATTATGAAAATAATTGTAAGTCGCTTCCTAAACAATATACAGTGCTATGGTGGTTAATAAAAAATGTCATGGCTAGACGCTATAATTATCACACCAATCACTTATTGTTATAACATCACCTGACACATGCACGCTTGTAATTAATTCATTCCGCTTTACCCGCCCGAGACTACAGTTAGGTAGTCGCGAAAGGTCGTTTAAATAAAAATCTTAGTCAGACAACGTTTACTTTTAGTTATGTGTAAACCTAGCTACGTTATAATTTATGTACTAAGGTTGTTTGGCATGTAAAATGATGATAAGGTTTCTAAAGAACGAAGGAACATCATGTATTTAAAATCATTCGTGTTCTGAGCTTGATTGGCATATATTATAATAATTCAGTTTGATGTTGTAATTCATGTACTAAGGTTGTTTGGCATGTGAAATCATGATAAGGTTTCTAAAGAACGACGCAACATCATGTATTTAAAATCATTCGTGTTCTGAGCTTCAGTTTGATGTTATAATTCATGTAGGCTACTAAGGTTGTTTGGCATGTAATATCATGATAAGGTTTCTAAAGAACGACGCAACATCATGTATTTAAAATCATTCGTGTTCTGAGCTTGATTGGCATATATATTATAATAATTCAGTTTGATGTTATAATTCATGCACTAAGGTTGTTTGGCATGTAATATCATGATAAGGTTTCTAAAGAACGACGGAACATCTTGTATTTAAAATCATTCGTGTTCTGAGCTTCATTGGAATATATATTATAATAATTCAGTTTGATGTTATAATTCATGTACTATAGGTTGTTTGGCATGTAATATCATGATAAGGTTTCTAAAGAACGACGCAACATCATGTATTTAAAACCATTCGTGTTCTGAGCTTGATTGGCATATATTATAATAATGCAGTTTGATGTTATAATTCATGCACTAAGGTTGTTTGGCATGTAATATTATAAGGTTTCTAAAGAACGACGGAACATCATGTATTTAAAATCATTCATGTTCTGAGCTTCATTGGAATATATATTATAATAATTCAGTTTGAAGTTATAATTCATGTACTAAGGTTGTTTGGCATGTATATAATATTATGATAAGGTTTCTAAAGAACGACGCAACATGATGTATTTAAAATCATTCGTGTTCTTAGTTTCACAGTAAAAACAAATTGGTTAAAATGACCAAAAAAAATTGGTCGTTTGAATGCGTCTGAGACAACCAGTTTAAATTGGTCGTTTTAACCAAAAAAGTAATTGGTCAAATTGACCAATTATTTAATTGGTCAAATTGACCAATTATTTATTGGTCAAAACAACCGGAAATAATTGGTTGTTTTGACCAATAAATAAATGGTCAATTTGACCAATTAATTATTTGGTTAAAAAGACCAATTTAAACTGGTTGTCTCAGACGCATTCAAACGACCAATTTTTTTTGGTCATTTTAACCAATTTCAAATGACCAAATTAAAATTGGTAAAACATTTAAATTGGTTAAAATGATCAAAATTGCATTCCATTTCGCCATTAAACCATTCAAAACGTGCTTGAAAAACAATAATTTATTAACAAATAAATATTAAGATTAAAATACAAAATCAATATACAGTATATGCAATATAATAACTTATAGGGATAAAACGTCACACGAAACCTCTCTGACTGTAAATATTTCTACAATATTTACTCGTCGAAGGCTATCAAGTCATATAGCCAAAAATTGTGAAAATAAATATTTACATGCATGCATGCAGTCAGAGAACCATTTAATATTTCACAGAGTACTCCGTTTGACCGTAAATTCTAGAACCAAAGGGGCGGGATTACAGTTGGATTTAGAGAAATGTGGCGGATAAACAAGAAAGGCCGTTGTTTTCAAAACGGAAAGCCCATTTCTGCAAACAGAGATGTAATATTGCAGACGAAATCAAATTTTAGATTTTGTTGATGTAGCGATGAACTATATTTGTAATGTGCAAGTCAGGAGAAGCAAATGCGAAGGCCTTTATCGTGATATTTTTCTCCTTCTCTAACAATCCTTTTATTTGAAAGTTGAAGTAAGACGACGAGAAATCAACTTCCGTGTCGTCAACTTCGGTTGTAAGACGTGCATGTTTCGAATCCATCGTAAGAGAAACTCATTAGATTTTCTTCTATCATAAAAACGAGCGTTGGTCTCTTTGCAGCATAATAGTCGTAAATAATTAACTTTCACTATGGACATAGTTATCGACAACTTTATTTAGCAAAAACAACAATGGCAACGAAGTGCATGGCACGCATTAAACGGCTTCTATCTATTGCGCGCCAACTGTAATCCCGCCCCTTAGAAATATTGTCATTGTCACAGCCCAACGTGCTTTGCGAACGCATGCTGCTAGATCATGTTGTTTTACTAGGAGAAGATGGGTTGATCTTTGTGATTGATAATTTTGGAGGATGATATGGAAGTTGATTTGTCAAATAAAAGGATTGTTATAAAAGGAGAAAATATAACGACAAAGGACTTCGCATTTGATTCTCCTGGCTTGCACATTACAAGTAGTTCATCGTTATACAGTGGGGGTCAAAAGCAGTGGCGTACTACGCAGACCTTCATTTTGGAGGGGGGGGGGGACTCATGCAAGGCATGAGACCGTCTGGGGGGGGGGGCGGGGGCATGCACCCCCAAGAAAATTTTAAAATCTAGATCCCCTGAAATGCGATTTCAAGCATTTTGGGAGTGAAATCTTGGACAATTCTGAAAATTATTTTCCCAGACATTTCTCCTCGGAGTTAAATAAGTCACCTTACCTTGAAAAGTCACCTTGAAAAGCCACCTTATACGCCACTGGTCAAAAGTCTGAGTCCAGTCAATATGATCTTGCCTTTTTATATTGATATACAATACATTTTGACACAACACACTACTATATGTGCAACAAATAAGGATAATTTTACACTACCGTTGGAATTGATTATACTATATTAGCCAAGTGAATATTATATTGATATTTGTGTGACCTCCTTTTGATTTTAAAACAGCTTATACTCTTCCTGGCATACATGTAGACTGAACAAATTTTGATGGTTTTTTCTTAGTATTTAATATGGTTTTTCTTAGTATTGATGGTTTTCAAGGTTATTCCAGAATTATTGATTAACAACATGCTATTGGTTGGCTGCTTTTAGTTGTGGGATTATGTTTCACTTTTCATAAATTCTCGATAGGATTTAGGTCCGGCTGGAAGTTGAGGCAGAAATCCAGAACAAACAGATCACACTAAACCATCTACAGTAGCTCAAGGTTGTGTGGAAGGAGATTTGTCTTGCAACGGATAATGATCCGAACCACCCTTCTCACATGTGTAAAAATGATTTAAGAAGAAAGCACGAGAAAGGCGATTTAGTTGTTACAAAATTTTCTTCCTCAATCTCGGGACATAAATCCTATTGAGAATTTATGGGACCATTTGAAACAAGAGAAAGTGAAACATGATACCACAAGTAAAGACAACCTACTGTATAGCATGTCCTTAATCAATGCTGGAATAACCTTAAGCCAGTAGTACTTAGAACACTTGTTGAACTATGCCAGAAAGAGTTAAAGCTATATTCTAAAATCAAAAGGAGGTCAGGTCACACAAAATAATGTTCACTTGGCTAATATTAATTATAATAAAATCAATCCCAACATTGATGGAAATCCTAATTTGATGCACATACTGTATATTAATTAATGCTCTGTTGTGTGAAAATATATTGTATAAAAATATATCTATCGGTCAAACGGAATCAACTGTATGTATGCGATACCCTTGGACATGCTTGCATGCTTGCAATGTTCTATTTCATAAAAGAAATTAAGTGTTCAACTGGCATTAGCAACATGCATGTAAGTCGACTCTTCTTTCCACTGCAGGGAATAAGAATATGTTCCAAAAATAAAAACACATTCTTACTGTGTCAAGTTACACCTTCAGCACTATACACATACAATATGCAAACAAAATACAGATATTTAAGATATTTACAGCTTTCAGTTTGGTGACAACCATTCCTTCAGCAACAAACATCATGCAGAAGTCTTGGAGATACATATTTCTTGATCTTCTTTGTAACATCACCATCCTGTTGATTGTAGGTAAAACAGGAAAAAATAAGTGCATGCATATCAAGACTGACTATATGATTGATAATATTACTGATGAAACACACTTAGAGTACATCAACAATCTCCCAATGAAAACAGTTCCCATAATACCAAGGATGGATTTTTGATTTTTGGTGGAAATAGTGGGGGAAGTGGAAATAAATTTAGGGAAGGTGAAGCACTTAACCCATTTAGTGACAGCACTCTGACAAGTGAAATTGTCTGACATCCAAAGTGGGGCACATTGCCACTTGAAGGGTTAGTAGGGTGCATGGACAGATAGTTTGATTAACCCATTGAGTGGCGGCACTCTCCCCCTGACAAGTGAAATTGTCTGACATCTAATTAGACAGTAAAAGAATAAAGTGGGGCACATTGCCACTTGAAGGGTTAGTAGGGTGCATGGACAGATAGTTTGATTAACCCATTGAGTGGCGGCACTCTCCCCCTGACAAGTGAAATTGTCTGACATCTAATTAGACAGTAAAATTGTAAAGTGGGGCACATTGCCACTTGAAGGGTTAGTAGGGGTGCATGGGCAGATAGTCTGATTAACCCATTGAGTGGCGGCACTCTCCTCCTGACAAGTGAAATTGTCTGACATCTAATTAGACAGTAAAATAATAAAGTGGGGCACATTGCCACTTGAAGGGTTGATAGGGTGCATGGGCAGATAGTCTGATTAACCCATTGACAGTCAGCACTCTCCTCCTGACAACTGACAAGTAAAATAATACAGTGGGGAGCATCCAGGCTGCTGGGCACATCGCCATTTAAAGGAGTGACCTTAAATTTATGAGGCATTAACCATATATATTTGGATAATAATACCATGAATCTGGCTGGATATTTTCAACTATCCAACATACTATATTGTGTACATATCTGGCTGGATAGCAAAAACTATCCAACCTATCCTGTATCCAGCAGGATAGCAAAAAAGACTCTACTCTCTACACCCCTTCAAAGAACTTAAAGTAGGTAACATTTAGAAGAGGAAATTGCTTCTTAGGTGTTAATACTTAAAACGTGAAATATGGGCAAGCACTCCACCATCGAGTTAAATATTGCAGTAGTTAAAGTGGGGAGTGTTAGGTAAAATTGCATCTAAATATGTCAACATGAAACATGGGCAGAGTCTAGCTAGACACTTCCCTGGACAAATAAAATTGTCCGGCATTAGTTAAGATAACATTTAATTTTAACAAAGTCCTGAAAATTAGGCTTATTGGAGTATTATTATTCATGCATTTTTAGGACTTAATTGTCAATAAACCAAGTTGCCATATAACACATCAAATTGACATTTTTTATCTAAACCGACCCACTTATACTGTATATATATACCAGGGTGCATTCCATGTAAACTCTACGCCGGAGATACGCCAACATAATGCAACATTAACTATAGATAGTATTGTAATTTGTGAAACTCACGCCGGATATCTTCGCACTTTTGTGCACAGAATGCACTCTGGTATATATATGAATACACATTTGAAACTTATGAAAGTAGCAGTTGATATTATTAAAGTCAATAAATTCTCTCAAGCCACGTTTAGCTGGGACGTGCTTAAGTGGGCACATGATATGAGGATTGAGTAGAAATGTAGAATGATGCCAATTATAAAGCTATATTATTCTAGACAAGAAACATTGTTACAAATTATCTGTCATATTATTAGATATATAAACTAGGGCTGAGTCAAATGCAAGCCTTTGTAAAAACTAATGTATTTATATTATCGTTTTAATTCAAATATTGTCGCGGCAAATTCAAATTTTAAGCCGGAACACATGGTTCAAAATTCACGAATGAAGATTGCAAATATTTCGTTTCAAACTTGCTCTATTATATAGAAAACATAACAATATTCTTACCTGTATGCTAGGCAATCATCCATGATGTTTTATCCTCGTTAAAAGGCATCGTCTTGCCTTCAAATACTCATTTTTACAGGCAACAAAAAATCAAAATGAATAATAAAAATTTCGAATAAATATGGCGGCGTCAGTGTGATGACGCTATCCCGGGAGGCTTTGCGCGTGTTGTCGGAAAACTAGGTCCCAGCCTGTCCGTGCGAAACCGCGCTCGTCGATCGTTAGCCTGCTCACAGGCTCTATTATATAGAGCCTGCGACTTTTATTGATATTTTTTCAATACGCCCCCTTTGAGATAATTGAATATCCGGTAAATATTAGCCAATCAAAGCAAGTTTTGTTAATTAGATTACCAGAGGTTATTAACAACAACAAACAGTTTCTCGCGCAATTTTACGCCTGTATCTTTCACTAGGATTCCAAGGTCTAAACTTTAATCTAAAATAATTCATGGTCGTTTTTTCCCTAAAATGTTCTAATATTTAAAACATAGTCCCGTTTGTATATTGCTGTCTTGTTCGTACATTGCCGTTTTAAATTGTGTAACTATACTACAGAGACGTAAAATTTTACTCTCTATTAGTTAATGTATTTTATATATTTATATCCAAAATATAACTGTAAGATTTAAGGAAACGTATTTAGGTTTTGAACAAAGTAACAAACACTATTTATTAAAAGTGTCGAACAATAGCAGGCTAAAAAACATTAATCATTATTGCGGAAGTCTGTCATTTGCTCAATAATACAATTAACTCAATAGACAATAGACAATTTGAAAACCCGTGGCCGTGGCATCGATTCTGCCGTGTTTAATAACTACATTTTTTTGTAAAAAGCTCTTGTTGTAATAATATATGTCACTAGTTGAGACTCCCAAAAATAAAGTCTCAAAGAGAGAGCGGACTTCGGTCAAAAAACACGCAAACGACTATTGCAAAATTTCCAGGTGTAAATTCAAATT
Source organism: Paramuricea clavata (assembly GCA_902702795.2). Lineage (NCBI taxonomy): Eukaryota > Metazoa > Cnidaria > Anthozoa > Malacalcyonacea > Plexauridae > Paramuricea > Paramuricea clavata. Next base: position 8,690 of record CACRXK020003511.1, on the reverse strand, counting down.
GGCCAGGTGTTCTAAAAACGACTTTCCTCGACGGCGTCTGTTTTAATAATTTGCCCATTGTCTTGACTTATTCAAGACCAGATTGTTTAGGCAGAAAGCCTTGGGTTGACAGGGAAGTATTTGGGAGAAATGTTCGGAGGCATTTGACAATCAACTGCTTTATACTAGCTGATTCACTGCCTGTGTCTCAACGAACGTCTCGCTGGGCTAACCTTAAGTTGTTCAACGTTTGAAACCGCAAGTGATGTAAACGCGGTTAGATAAATTGTCAGCCTGAACTAGACTTATTTTACTCTCTCTGCAAAGATCAGCAAGGCATACGTCGAAGTTTTCCCTTGTACTTCTTTGGAAAAGGTTTATTATTATAGCTGACGAAGATAAAGTATCGGTATATTACATGTAAACTTTTATCAAATCCCGTTGGAAGTACAGTTAATATTGCTAACCTTCGCTCATCCTTCAACGTTAATTTAAATTGAAAGTTTCAAATACATTCAGTTACTTCTTCGAAGAGATAAACAAAGTCATGGTTTTATACGCCACTGATTGAATGCCAGCTTTAAAATTACATTGCGAAATGTCGTACGAGTTAAATATTTGCACGATATTAACAACTCATGGGGCACTTCTGACCAATGGGAATTTTGCGTACGCTCCGTACGCATAAATCGACTTTTTACTAATAAAGGTCGCAGGCCGTTCCTCCCATGCAGCCTCTGCCTGACAACGGCCTGCGAGCAGGCTAGTCGATCGTGAGAATTTTCGTTTGCATGTTTATATGTCACACGACAAACACTATAAATATTTTGTGTAAATAGAGTTTCCATGAACTCATGAAGAATTTAAAATTAACTCGGACGGCAAAATTTTGACCAGGTAAACTAAATAAATACAATTGAAATATAAAATAAATATCAAAGTTTAGCCACTGTCACTGACACTGTGTCTGTGGTGTATTGACTAAAGGTCTCCCCTCTTTACGAGTAAAATCTAGTGTTTGACTGAGTAAAACAACAAAGGCCAACAAAGGTATGGATGCATTACAGAAATAAATTACATGCAGAATTGGATAACAGAAAACACTGCCAGAGCAGATTTGACCAATTTAGAATGGGTTACTGATTTGACCAATTTCGAATTGGTTATGGATTTGACCAATTAAAAAATTCGTTATGCATTTGACCAATTTCCAATTGGTTATGGGAATTGACCAATTAATAATTGGTTACCCATTTGACCAATTTACAATTGGTTATGGGATTTGACCAATTAAAAATTGGTCATGGATTCGACCAATTTAAAATTGGTTATAGAGATGACCAATTTAAATTGGTTATGCATATGACCAATTTTAAATTGGTTGGGGATATGACCAATTTTTATTGGTTATTTTGGGAAATTCAACATTGACTGATCAAAAGAAATTGGTTAAATTTACCATTTTAAATTGGTTAAAAATTCAACCAATTATGTATTGGTCGAAATGACCAATATTTAGTTGGTCATGTCAGACTAACCTATTCTTCAATTGGTTAAAATGACCAATTTAAATTGGTTGCAACCAATTTAAATTGGTCATTTTAACCAATTTGTTTTTACTGTGTATAGTCTGGTTGTTTTAGCAAGAACGTTGTGGTCAAACATGACCATGAACTTTCCTGCAGGTCACGTGAACCAGACTACGGAAGTGAGATAAAAAACCCAAGAAATTTAAAAAAGGAATATCAAGGATGGGTAGAGAGGAGAGGGATGGGGATCGGGGAGGGGTGGGGTGTAAATGTGCATGTGCACCTCCCCTGAGATCGATTTGCACCTTCCATGAAAAGATATGCACAACCCGTTGGGAAAGGTTAAATGATAGGTCAAAGTGAAAATTTGACACATTTTTATGCGTTGTTTAGGGTATACACGTTGTAAGAACGTCTTTCTGTAAAACTGAAACAGTAATAGCCATTCGTCTCCGTGTCAAGTACCCTTTTAATGCAATGTTTCAAAAAAAACTTTGTAGAAATGTAATGACGGGCAAAATTAGATGAATTGTACAGTAATAGACAGTTCTTCATAAATACACTGATACACATGCGGTACGTACATGCACATGTCATGCGTAGTTGACATTAAAGGTGAGCGGGTACGTTATAAACCCTAACATTCCATGGGGCCGTGAGCTAGACCGCTCCGGCTCCCTCGCCATTTCCGCCATATCTGCATGGCCTTGCATTACAACTCTTATAAAACAAGGCGACTCGTTTTCTATTTCTTAAAAGCAACGTACTTCCGATGTCGTCTTCGAACTTGAATTGATAGTTACAAAACGACCATCTTTTGTACAGCTCACATCAACAAAAAACCTAAAAAGTAGAAATAAGATATTTAAAACGACAACAAAGAGCGCATTTTTGACAACAATGCCTGACAGTCTTACTCGTCAATAAGAAATTCGAATGCCTCACTGCATCAGTCGTCAATTATTAATATATTCAAACTGCAATACACCGACCTAGCGTCGTTTTCTTCAAAAATCAATTCGTCTTTCGATGTATCCTGTCCGATTTCATGCTTCCATACTTTGTTTGCTCGGTGTAAGTTATTGAATGTAGTATAATACAAGATGTTATCAACACCAGACCACTCTAGAAAAATTTGGAAAAAACTTTGAGATTTGGTTCAATTAAGATTATGTAATACGGTATAATACCAAAACTGTGACAGGGATCGGTATAACATGTCGCGTGTTCCTATATATCAATACCATCAGAATGTGGTTATATTCACGCGCGGAATTATTGACAAGATAGAAAGTTTTGTGAATATATAATTATTCAAACCAAAAATATAATCATTTTTTTAAACATATAATTATGTAAATACTTATCGATGTAATTGGCATTGTTTGAATTTTTTATCATTCTTAATTTGTTAGTCCACAGTTTGGAAAAAAACGAAAAAGTCTCACCACGATCAAAAATGGAATAAAACGGCAAATAAAAGCGAACATGGCTTGAATTGGCTTCAAGATTTATATAAAGCCATGCATGTGGTAATCCAAAGGCCACAGGTTTTTCAGTGAAAACTGTAATTTGTTACCCTTGTTAAATAATTGCAGGTTATTGTTAATATTACTGTTTTATGTGAAAATATTTCAAGAATAGCCAATATATAAAATATCTGTAAAGATGCTTTTGTATACAATTTTAAAAACTCTTGCAATCAAGATGAAATCTGCATCAGATAATCAATGTCAATCGATTAAATTTCCATTCATTTAGAATAGTCTTCGTGAGTGATTTTCCAATCCTTGTACCTATATTAACACATGGTAACTGTTCCACAATCTTTCCTGGGTTTTCCACAGTGTCAATCAAAATGCCACAATAAGTATCGTTTCTTGAAATATCCGCAATGAATGCAACATACTGAAAATAAAAAGCGAATATTACTGTAGGTATATAGATCGCTTAAATGCAAATTATTCATTATTATTTTATGCAAAATCTGGCTAAATTGCAAACGATTTAGAACTTTGCATCGAAGAGTCGCAATAATATACCTTTTGAGACGGGGATATTTTCATAGTTCGTACATCAAAATGTTCCCAATAACCAACAGTACTTGCCTCGTCTAATAATATTTCTTCATCAAAACCTTAAAGCGGAAATTCTGAGCCATTAGAAAAAGAATATTGGGCAAATTATAAAATAGTACATATTTTATAATAGTATATATTTTTTTGTTATTCAAACTTTATATAACCATGATTGCAAACGAGAAAGTTATATCAGTCTTATGAAATTTGGGGAATCCGCGAAATGCGAATATTGGCTACGAAATGCGAAAATAGCGCACTGTTATAGCTTAAAAACAAAATATATACTGTAAATATGTTAACTTGTCAGAAATCATTAATAATTCAGGAGCAAAGCACGAAGGAAACAAGCACCGTATCGTTGTTTTGATATTACAGTACGGTAATAAACGCCCATAAAATGTAAAGTTAAAGACAGCATACAGGAATATCCAATGTGAACACTATACTCTATAGTCAGTCCTACTGGCAGTGGCGGCGCCAAAAAAAATATATTAGTCACTGAGAGCGACTAAAGGCTACACAAGCGTTTTGTCGTTATCGGAAAATGTATGGCTTGTAAGTTGTCGTTACTCATTAGTGAATGCGCGTATACATGAAACTGTTTTTTACAGTTTCAATATTAGTTTGTAAATCTCTGAATGGTAAAACTTGCCAATACTCCAAGAATACGTTTCAAAAAAGACAAAAAAGCTTTAGTTTTGCGGAGTTAAATTCTCAAACGTGTAAGGCACTAATAAGATGAAAGTATCACGAAATTATTCAAATAAACCACATCGCATATATGCATGGGGGGCGAATATCCTAAAGGGGGGCGATATTCCTAGGAATATCGCCCCCCTTTTGAGAGGGGGAGAATCTCCTGGGGGGGCAAAAGTCCTGTGACAACGGCATGAGCAAATAGCAATACCTTTTTAGAAATTCTATCTTGCCCCCCCAAATATGAGTTTGCCCCTCAAATGCCCCCTCCCCCCCCCCCAAATTCTGAGGCCTGGCGCCGCCACTGCCTACTGGTACATAAATTAACCCAAATATCGCCTTGGATTTCTCTTTGAATACAAGTCCGTTTCAGAATAAGTATTGCTTCTTATATTATTATTAGGATCCAAAAACGTGGAAATCTGCATGCGTGTTTAAACTGTATAACTATTGACGTAGTTTGAACAGTGCATGTTAATATAAATTGTTGTTTCTAGTTATTATATGTTGAAGAGCCCACAGTAATTGGTTTTAACGGCGAAGTTATATAAATAAATAAATAAATAAATATATAAATATTATAACAAACTCGAAAGCAGTTCATTACAAGTTATAAAGAAACCAAAAGTATGTGGAAAAACTCGGTTTTCAACACACTTTCGGGATTCGGCACGCTCAGCAAAATGGCAATTTTTATTCCATATCACGTGATCATAATCAGCTAATGAAATAACCAGAATTTAATGAGGTGTTATATAATACATAGTATCTACCATTTTGTTGTCTTCTACAGTGAACTATGAAGTTTGGATCATCTTTCGACCTTCTTGTGTAATACAGAAAGTTTCCAAAGCTCTAGGATTAAAGGATATATTAGTTACAGTTACATCTGGTCAAGATATGGACAAGAAACCGAACCTTTGACTTTTGTTCTGTTGTTCATGTTTATGACTTTATGAAAAACAATGCCTTTATCGAATTAAATGGACCAATCGTCCAATGAGATTCATCCAAGTAAAGATAAAATAGTTTCTATTTTGTGGCCAAGCAATTGACTGTTGAGCACAATATAAATGCCTTGGTCTGAATAATGATATAATTTCACATTGTAAAATTCACAGTAATTAAGAATATTTTATTTGCTAATTACCACTGGTAAATTATTTTCTAAGGAGCTCCCACTTCGATGAGCCATGTCTTCAAATTTTCCTTCAAGACCTCTCTGAAATAGGACAGAGTCGCTCATCACCTTACTGGTAAATCTAAACACATTCACATAAACTAAAATCAAGATACCGAATGAAGTGCCTCCCAATAGACAAAACCTGGCTAACATTTGCTTATACAACTATATTTTTGGACCATACCAATGATACCATTTTATACAACATTTGAAAGGGGATAACGGGGGATTTAATAATCATTATATTACTTTACTCATTTTGCGGAATTCTTTACAGAATGACTTAATTAAAATTCACTACAGGTGATGTTCTTTAAAGGTCGGTACACACTAGGCGACAAATCGCTATGTGTGTACAGTCAGGCGACAGGTCACACGAGCTCATTGCGGCGATAGGTTGCAGCAACAAATCGCCTCGTGTGAACTACTTCTCAAATCAAAATCGCTAATGATATTTTTTTCCTGATTTTGTCGATGCGATAGGTTGCACAAAATCAAACCAGTTTAAATTTGTGGGGCATGTTGCGGCGACAAAATTTTCCAACTTTTCGAAGAAACTTGTCGCGGCGACGTGTTGCAGTGATTTGTTGCCTCGTGCCGGTACCAACCTTAAAGAGGCTGTCAAGACCGTTCTGCTCATGCGCGTGTTTCGTTTACATTTCTTGTTTCAAACAATAGATAATTTAATATTAAAATTCCGATCTGTGGACCAACAGATCGGAATTTTATTTAAATTATCTATTGTTTGAAACAAAAAATGTAAACAAAACACACGCATGAGCAGAAAGGACTTGACAGCCTCTTTAACTGAGGTTCGCGGGGGTTTTTTGCCACTGGTTTACCGCAATTATCGGGCCTGTGCTTGAAACGCCGTACCACCTATAAAAGTCCTATAGCATCATCGCTATAGTACCCACTACACTGGCACCAAGTGCAAGCGTTCCAGATTTTCACGTACTATTTAAAACACGAGCACGAGAGCGCAGCTCGAATGTTTTATATATATCTGATCAAGCACGGACTGCAAGTGTTTAAATGGCTTCAAAAACGATCCATCTGCTAGTTCACTAACCAAGTAATTTTTAAAATAAACATTGTCTAAGCCGAGAAAAACAAAAGTAAAGTTTATGTAAATGAGCAACATGATTTTTTATCACATATAATTTCCTTCGTCTTTTCCTCATGAATTATCAATTTTTAAAATTTTTTACCAAGCTATACACCAACCTGTTCTCATTTTTCACTATTTTCTTGACTTTCTACATATAAAAATAACATTAAGTATGTTAAGCAAAAACAGTGCAAAGCAACATGAGTATGCTTTAAGGCCAAGGGAAAAATACCTGCCTGGGTTTTCGGTTTCCCGATCCTACCTAGCTTTTGACCACTGAAATCACGGACCCTAATCGTTTTGCCTGAAGCCCCCTCTGCATAGCAACTAGCAAGGTCTGTGACACAGGCTACCCCTCCAAGGTTCTAGCACACCCATGAGTACAAGTGCACTGTAAAAACTGATAGGTTAAAATAACCTATTTGTAAAGGTTATCACTTATATAAATAGGTTGTTTTAACCAATTGAATAGGTTATAACCAAAATAAATAGGTTAAAATAACCAATTATTTTTTGGTTAATCTCTAACATTTGGGTACAACTAATATAAATAGGTTAATTTAACCAATTGACCAAAGTAAATAGGTTAAAATAACCAATTATATTTTGGTTAATCTTGAACAATACAACTAATATAAAAACAAGTGAACGAAACTCTAAAGATCGATAACATTTTTATATTTATCAATGGAGTTTCACTTGTTTTGTATTTTGTAAAATACTCAGTAGTTCAAAAAATTATTGTATGACAATTTTAATAGGTTGTTATCTTGGGTGTTTAGCCAATACTGATAACAATAGCCATGCAGGTTGTTTTAAATATTTTTATAATACTAATCATAATACATAAACTTTGTACGTGGCAAATCATGTCAACCATTAATGAGTTAAATTATAAGCCAATAATAATTGCTCAAAAGACAAAACAGTTATAGGCAATTATAGATTTATAGGCAATATTAGTTCAGTACGTCATAATCTTTGTTAATAAGATTAGAAAATACATCTTATTTTTACATATTTATACTGATTATATAGTATACTATATACAGCACGGTACAGACCAAACATTGAATTGTTTATCACAGTCATTTCAACATATAGTATGCATTCAAGCAGGGACCATACCACCATAAATCGTCTTTTAATCTCCACGACTCCACGTATTGGGGCGGTGGGGGGGGGGGGTTAGGCTGGCTATTTATGGGAATGAATAGTGAAAAGAGGTGGGGTTTTAGCAATTGACATGAATATACAATTACCTAAAAAAATACTACTTTAATAGTTGGTCTGTCATAAAGTCATAAACTGAGTATAAACTGAGTTTATAGTGATCTAATGTATTTTCATGTGCCTGGGGAGGGCATGTGGGGAGGTCTAGTCTCCAGAACTAAAATATTTAAAATATGTATTTACCTTATATCGCGTCGTAAATTCTTTAATTATTGGCATGCAAGGAAGATATTACAAGACAGCTAGAATTTTGAAGATGGAATTAAGAGTTTCAGTCGAAAAACAGAGATACAGGATTATTTGAACTGGATTGTTCACATTATTGAGATCAGTGCGTTCAGTCAATCGCGTTGCCAAATATGGGCTCCCATAAGGCTTAGCGAGCACACTCCGAGCGCGTCCTTTGGAAATTTTATTTTAACGTCGGTTGATATAGCCAAGATTTCTTAACATATTGAAGAAAATAAGAAGTAATACTCCAATTTTCGAAGATAAAGACAATAATTTTAAATGTAAGTGTTCAACTATGTCAATATTTTTAAGTTTCGTGTGTAAATATGTGCCATAAATAGTAATATATTCATGTATATTTTAACCGCCGTGCGTTGGCCGCATGTATATTTGTGTGAAAGGTTCAACAATATATTGCTATTAAAATACGTTAAAACTTAGTGATATTGCCTTGTATATTTACAGATTATATTTTCAAGCAATTAATAATGCCATAATATGTGATCTAAGCAAGTCGAACTGTCGAAAACATGATATATACAGGCTACAAGAAGGTATGAAATATACAGTAGAATCAGTAGATAGAACAAAGGTAGGATTGTTCTCTCATACAAAGCTAGACTGCTAGAGAACTTACTTTGGCGATT
>CACRXK020003510.1:0-35878 GCA_902702795.2 Paramuricea clavata | reverse complement strand
AAACGCCTTTACTATCTTAGAGAATGCAGGAAATCGCAGTTACCAGCTGAAGTCGGTATTATTACCTATCAATCCAAAATAAGACCAATTCTCGAGTATGCATCACCTGTCTGGGCGGGACTCCCTAATTACCTGCGAGATGAAATAGAGCGGGTTCAATCCAGGAGCTTTTAAAAGAATCCTTGGCCTGGAAAAAGATTACCTACCACCGTTGAACGAAAGAAGGGAAGAGGCAACTAGTCGAGAAGTTGATAGGTTTATGAACGATCCACACCATCCCTGTCGCAGTGTTTGGCCAAAATTAATTAACAATCAGTACAATTTAAGGAACATTGACCGGAATCGCAATATATCATTCTTCTCAGGAACTGAAAGGCATAAACATTCATTTTCAGGTAGAGCTTGTAAATATGTATAAATAGTTTTAACTTATTAGAAGAACTCATTAGATTAAAGAATTTATTAGTTTTAACTTCTTAGTTAGTTTTCTAAATTATATTACAACAATTTGTAATATAAAGACATATCCACAGCATATATACTTTCTTAAACAAGTAATTGTAAGTCCATTGTACTTTTTTATCTTAAGATGGATGAATAAAACTATTATTATTATTATTATTATTATTATAGTTCGAATAAGGGTTTTGATTAGTGTTTCAACCAGGGCTTGGCTGAAATTTAATAGAAGAGTCATATATGGAATAGTCTCCAAATGACCCCCACCCCAACTCTATCCTGACCCCTACCCTACACCCACCCCACCTCTATTGTGATGTCATTTGAGGACCTTTATATCAACTTCGCCTGGAATTGTTTAAGGAGAGCTAATAAAGGGTGAAGTTTATTTTCGTACAAGAGTTTTCAAATGACGTCACAAAAACGCGAGGTTGGGGTAAGGTCGTACTGGGTGTGTGGGTAGGCCAGTGCATGTGGGGACTCTTATATGAAACGTCGGCCAGAATAATGGTAGAAACTGTTCACGATGTATTCAAAAAGGGGAATGTTAATTAATGCGTAAATTACCCCAATAAACTATAGTATCATGTGAAGATATAGTGGGGAATCGAAATTGTCAAATATATACTAATGGAATTGCTGTGCATTACACGGAAGAGAAGCTATAGAAACAAGACAATACGTCAGGTTTCTGGTTTTCTGCTAATAAATGGCAGTAATTGTTGCACGATTAGACTGTTTATGACGGGAAGTGCCAAAATTAGCAATGACTCTATTTTACCTCGCTTACCTCGCTGTAACGTTTACCTCGCTGCATCGAGCCAAATCTTTTCGAATTAAAACAACTTGTGATGTTCGAATTCATGAACATGGAAAAATCGCTTAACGGCTTGTGTGAAAATAGAACGGAACGACGGCGCATTTTACAAATGACTGGAAGCTCTAACGTCTCAACTCCGCGATAATTGAAGGTAACAAATTTCAGAGGCTCTGGAAGTCTTCAAATCGCGGTTGGTAACAAGTTTTATTGTTGATATTGGTACTTCAAACTTCCCATTTTTCAACCATATTAGTCACTGAATCCAGTTAGGAGCCACTTTTGAGAAATTTAAATTCGAATTTGATATGTGTACAAAGCCGTATTTGGACTTGGTGGTTGTTATCGCTAAAGTTTGCCATAATAATAGTTTTGTAAAAGCATCATAAAACCAGGTAAGTTTCAAAGTAGAATGACTTTCACGTTCGTGGGCGAAAAAATCATAAAAGACATTGTGAAAGTAACGAAGAATTTCATTTTTTGAGCCTAGAGCCATTCATCGGTTCTTAAAGAGATAACCTCTTAAATTCATTCCCAACCGTGCAGAATAGACATACAGTGTTTAGATTAATAAATGTCAGCATTGACAATTTGACAATAATTTCCGGGTTTTCCCCGAGTAGCTAATTTTAACACGAAAGCGTACCACTTTTAATAATACCTCGCTGCATCGATCGAAATCTTTTTGAATTAAATCCACTTGTGATGTTCATGAACGCAGAAAAATCGCTTAACTACGATGATATTAACGGCTTGTGTAAAAAAAACGGAACAACAGCGCATTTTAAAAGTGACTGGAAGCTCTGACGTCTCAACTCCGCTATAATTGAAGCTAAACAAAATAGCCAAATTGTATCAAATTTCAGAGGCTGTCGAGTCTTCAAATCGCGGTTGGTAACAAGTTTTATTATGGATGTGGGTACTTCAAACTTCCCTTTTTTAACCATATTAGTCACTGAATCCAGTTAGGTGCCACTTTTGAGAAATTTAAAGTCGAATTTGATATGCGTACAAAGCCGTATTTACACTCGGTGCCTGTTATCGCTAAAGTTTGCCATAATCGTTCTGTAAAAGTATCATAAAACAAGGCAAGTTTCAAAGTAGAATAATTTTGACGTTGGTTGGGTGAAAAATTCATAACATTTGGTTAAATACTTTAAAAATTATATGTATTTGAATTCGGCTAATTTTCATGTCAGGCAGAGGATTTTCTGCACGACGGCGCGGGACCGAAAATCGCTGAAATTTTAAAAATTAATAAAATTTCAAATTTCCAAATAGTGTTTGTTTGTTCTTGGGGTAAATACATTTCATTGTGAAAGTAACGAAGAATTTCATTTTATGAGCCGAGAGTCATTGGTCGGTTCTTAGAGAGACAGCCTCCTAAGTATTCCTGCGTTGAGAAGTAATAAATATTCAAATATTCCGGCGATAAAGAAGCAAACGATTTGAATATTCGCTAATATGAAATATGGCGACAGGCAAGAGTCGCGGTGCGCAAAGCATGTTGGTACTATTTTTTACCGAACTCGAAGCGAGCTGTTTCGATTATGTTCTTTTATGGACATTGTCGTGTTTCTTTTCATAAACTGTTGGTTATTGTTCGTTCTTTGGCGCACAATATCTATAAATTTTGAATTCGAATCGCATTCAACGCGTATACTAGCCTTATAATAGCTATACTATGGTAAATCTTTGTGAGGAGAGTGCTTGGATATGAATAATGTTAAATATTTAACAAAATTAAAGCCAAGCAGTCGATTCTGTCGAAAGATCAAATCGAAGGAAGAGCATTGTCGTTAAATTGCTGCCAAGGTCCAGATCGTGGTCAAGTCGTCAAGATAGTGCGACTTTCAGGTTGGTAGATTTGTTTGAACGTTTGAAGCGGTCCCAAGAATATTGTTTACATTTGTAAAATACACATCCCCTCTTGTCTGTGTTTTAACTGTACAACATAGGAATGATCATCACTTCTAGTCTTCAATATCCAGTGGTCATTAACGTGTTTTGACTGAGGCAATGGTTCACACTTCACATTGTTTACAGATACAATAAAAGTATATGGCCCCTGCACATAAGCCCCCATCAAAAAATATTTACGAAAGAATATAAGCCCAGGGAATATGTTTGGAAGTTCACGGTATGCCATTATATATCTGATTCTCTTGTGTTCTTTGATTGGCAGTAAAAACTGTAATCATTTTAATGGTGTCTGTTCTTATAGTTTTTTCCATTCTTTTAGATTGATGTAAACCAAATGATATATCACTTTTGCATGCTGTAGTACATCAAACACAAAAGAACCGGGTTTAACCATAGAGGGTTCAGACCACCTGATAAAGGAGATTGACAGTAGCACAGCTATACAAGAAGGTATATAATCAGTACCATGTAATGTTTTGTGAAGATAAACTCTTTTGATGTATTACATCGCTGCTGTGGGATTGGTTTATCTGCAGTGGTCTGCATGTTATTGGGTCCAAATGCATTCTCGTTGGAAAATTGCCTAAAGCAATATAGTTATAGGGCAGAACAAAACTCCTAAAACTGAATTTAGTTGTTACTACTGTATACCGTACTGTCTAATGAAGTGATTTTAGTCAATATAGATATATTCATATGGTGTTGTATATGCATAATTGATATAGCTAGCTATACTGTACACAGGGCCGCCTAGAGAATTTGCCGGGGGCCGAGGCAAACCTTCCCTGGGGGCCCCATGACATTATTTTTAAGCTAGACCCAACTAAACCTTAGCTGGACTGCATGTGGAGGTGCTGTAAGTGGCCCTCAATTTCAAAAATGCTCTTTATAGAACCTACTCAATTTTAGGCTCTTGCTCCAAGTTGCGGCCCTATATTTAAGGTGGGGGCCCAGGGCAATTTGCCCCCCCCCCTCTTAGCAGCCCTGACTGTACATGTGATTATTTTGATTATAGCTAAATAGAATATGCAACCCTAACGTAGAATGTGTTATATTTTGTGTGTATACCATATTGCTAACCCATTGAGCTGAATTGTGCCCTACTTTGTTGTTTTACTATCAATATTTCAAACATGGCTTGTTTTGGCAAGACATGACATCCTTTTGGTTTTTCACATATTGAATTTGACAGAATGTCATCTCTGCGATATATCGAAACAATGCTGATGTCCATTTCTTTGATGTATCGAAACCATGGATAGTTTAGAGTATTCGACATATTGAAAAAATGGCAATCTTTTGATATATCGAAGAAATGGCATTCTTTCAATATATAGAAGCCATGGATAGTTTAGTTTTCGATATATCGAGGAAATTGCAATCTTTCGATATATTGAGGAAATTGCAATCTTTCGATATGTCGAAGAAATGGCATTCTTTCGATATATCGAAGAAATGGCATTCTCTCGATATATCGAAGAAATGGCATTCTCTCGATATATCGAAGAAATGGCATTCTCTCGATATATCGAAGAAATGGCATTCTCTCGATATATCGAAAAAATGGCATTCTTTTAATATATTGAAGAAATGGCATTCTTTCGATATATCGAAGAAATGGCATTCTTTCGATATATCGAGGAAATTGCAATCTTTCAATATATCGAAGAAATGGCATTCTTTCGATACCGGTATATCGAAGCATTGGATAGTTTAGAGTTTTCGATATATCGAAGGTGGCATGTGCCATGTTCCTGATATATAATTTTCACTGACTGTGGCTGCCTCCAGACATGTTTTGGAACTATAACATTTTCCTCTTTTTTTCCCTTTTATACACATGCCTTTTACTCACTTTGCTAAAAACAATAAATTTTGGCCAAATTTTTTAGCAGTTTTTTCCTCTTAGAGATTTAGTATCTTTTTAGTCATATCTTGCAACTTGGAAAAGCTAAAATTGTTGCAAAATGTGTATGTTTTTGCTGAATATATTTCCAGTCATTTTTAACATGCATTTGATGTGATTTTCCTATTAAAACATGAAATCTGTCATTGTCCACATTTGCAATTATTCTTATGTTTTTAACCAATTTTTATCATGTTTGAAAAGGAATTCTTGTTTTCATGCAGAATTATTACATTTATGTATAGTTTCTCCACAGTCATGGCTGTATTCATTGCATTTTTTAGTGTTTTCTTTCATTTTTCTCTCAAATTCTGTTAAATAGAATATTGGACCCTATAGTAGAACGTGTTATATTGGACCCTATAGTAGAACGTGTTAACTGTATATCAATACGGAAAAAAATGTTTTTTGTACTGTTTAATAAACGAGCAGGAGTGTTTTATTAGGTTTAAAGACACGAGCGCGCAGCGCGAGTGGCTTTAGACCTAATAAAACACGACCTGCGAGTTTATTAAACGGCTTCAAACACGACTACAAATTCAATAGATTTACTGCCTTATTAGTATTCTTTATATAAGAAATACTAATGAGGACACGACTACAATAGATACTGTCTTATTAGTATTCTTTATATAAAGAATACTAATTAGGAGCGTTTTATCAGGTTTAAAGCCACTGCACGTGACATTTTATGGTTGACATGATTTGCCAATAAGCTTATGAATTATTAATGAGTGTTTGAAATTTGTTTTATAATATAGCACAAAGAAACATAAAGAAAGAAATTTCCGACGTTTCCGTTTTGACATTGAGTTATATCAACACGGCTCTTAGCCAATCAGCGTTCAGAATTTACAAATGCTATATTATAAATACAAATAATGAATGTTGATGAGTGCAATTGTAAAAATATTTTTATGCGGCGAAATATGGAATTTCCGCCATTCACTGAATAAAAATAATCTTACAATTACATAAAAACAATTCGTAGCTATTTAAAGTAGTTCCTATATAATGAATGTATTTGCTAAGCTGTCAAAAATATTTGGAAGTCTTTTTGATGGTTGCAGAACATAGTTCGTAGAAATATTTAGAGCCGATGTTTGCCTGACGTAAGTTACTGACATTGTCAACCTCGACTGAACCAATGGTGAAAATGCAGAATAGGCAGTAATTGACAGACTTTGTTTTGAGGTAAGTTGCAAACGACCAGCGATTGAGGCAAGTTGCAAACGACCTACTTAATATTCTCAGATGATTAACAACGCGTTGCGTTCACTGTTTACTATTGAAGCCATATTTGAACGTTCTCCCTCCCCCGGCGGAGGTAATAGTATTAAATTTAGCAAGAAAATGTGAATGAACTAAACTTGTTCACTGTAGCGGGTAACTTCTAATTTAAACAGTGGCGGGGCAAAGTGGGGGGGGGGGGGGCAAAGCCCCAAGCCCAAATTTCCGACAAAAATTTCTGGGTTTCGATAACCCCTCCTGCATTTACACTCAATCAATTTCGGCAATTTTCCGTGAAGGTGGGGAGGGGCGACGCCCTCCCGCCCCACCAAGATTTGCGCCACTGAATTTAAACCGAATGGCGTCAAATCATAGAAATAATAGATATAGAATGCGTACTTGATCACGAATCATGTCTCCACTTTTTCTCATGCTTGCTCTTATAAATCCGCCATGTTTGAATTTGACTAGGAGTGCAACTACAAAGTATAAACAAAGCTAAAACTACGTTTTCATCGTCAAAACGTTTATTTTGTTGTCTAATTTGTAGTTTGGGGATAGATTTTGAGTTTTTTGAAGGCAGAAACTGTCAAAGCAAATGTGCAGTTACAAAAACGGTGAAAATCGTGCAGCCTTGTAAACAAAGTATTTTCGCCGGTTTCTCGAAATTTACTCATAAAATATTTTTGCATGCTTTGAACGTCACCACTGTCACTGTTTTGCCAATATCTTATAAGATTACAAAATGATAGTTCTTTCTTCGTCGGGTTTCGTTTTTCTTTGATGTAAACGAAGGTTTTTTATTTTTTTGAAACAAAAATATTTAGTTGTCGATAGACTGTAAATTGTCTAAATAATCGTCGAAAACTATGGTTTCAAAAGCGTTGCCTCAAGCTCAAGCAACACAGAAAAATATGAAAAGTAATTGTGCAAGTTCAAAAAGATTACTGAACTTCATTTATATTATATTTTATTATATTATAAAAAAGTTGAAATATTTATAGAACATACCTATTGAGTTTGAGTTTGTCTTGATTTTTCGGGTTTTGTTTTGGCTTGCACAACAACGTTGAAAATTTATTTTTAAACGATGATTTCTGTATATATTCTGTTCAGAACTGTTGTTTTCCTAAGAAAAGCCCACTAGAATGGGTTTTTAGAGACTTTTTTCACTCTTTTTCCCATTTTAAGTCTCGATATGAAAATTTTTGCAAACTTTGCATTTGAAAAAACAATTTGCACTCTCTGCAACTGCGCGAAATTCCCACTGAAATTCCCTGCCCCCTGGGAGTCTGGGAACCAAAATGCCTTTATAAATCCGCCATATTGGAGACACATTTTTCACTGAGAAAAGATAGGAGTACGCATTCTATATCTATTATTTCTATGCGTCAAATAGAAGGTAGTGACGTCATGTGCAAACATAGAATAGCTAGTTATCTTGTGTAGCAAGTTATAATGTTCCTTGTTCCAATAGAGCGTCAATCAAATTAAAGATGAGGGCAACGGCCGAAACAAATTCTTTCAAATAAATTAGTGCAAAGAAAAGTTGTCGTGTGCTATCAATCATATAAATTTAATACAGTTTTAAAAACTTTATGCTTGTCAAATTTCCATTTCAATTCCCAATTCCCTGAGTACCAGTACCACTTCTCCTGCCTTGAAATCTTGAAATGAAGGCACACAATATATTTTATAGTAATCAGTTGTTTGCCATTGTAAACAGAGCGAGGACGAAGTCGAAATCTCTCCTGGTATTAAAATTATTATAATTCCTTTTTTCTAAAACATTACGAATTTCCTTGTATTCAGCCGTTGTCGTCGTCACGCCGCCTGTCTACGTCGTAATTAGGTCTCTACGAAATGTTCTAACTAAAATTTTCTATTTCCACCATACAGCACCAATTCAGTGTTCACCAGAATCGCTCGACCTGTTTGTCGTTATCGACGGCTCGAGGAGCGTTGGCTATGTCAATTTTGGAAAAGTGAAAACCTTCTTGAAAAAACTAGCTGATGAGTTCCTAATCGGCAAGAACAACGCACACTTTGGTGTGTTGCAGTACGGAGATAAAAGGGAGAGCAGAATAGAGTTCAACCTTGATGAACATTTTAGCAATAAAAACGTTTCACGGGGCATAGAAGAAATGAAATTTCTAGATTCGCCAAGGACCGATACTGGACATGCTTTGTCAACAGTTAATGAACAGGTTCGTTACTGCATCATGCATAAATTGTATGTTAATTAACGTGTGGCTATTTTCTTGTATAATTACTATAATGGTATGGTATGGTATGGTATGGTATGGTATGGTATGGTATGGTAGGGTATGGTATGGTATGGTATGGTATGGTATGGTGTTAGTTTTATCGCTCTACAAACGTGACGATATCATAATTTTCACCACGTGAGCAATATAACTGATATTGCCGAGTCTCAAATGTGATAACTTATTTATCACATATATTTGTGTCTTAATCACGCTTTAGATAGCATAAACGAGTTTAAAAACTTTAGTTCTTAATTTAAATAAGTAATCCTCTGTGACATGTATTTCCCTAAAGAACTTCATAAGGTGCTACCTCACCTGAGGTTTTTCTTTTCGTGCCGCCATTCGGATTTGATATATTACGTCAAATATTTATATTACGTCAAAACATACTAAATTGCTAATGTAATAGTCTAATATGGAGCACTGTATAATTAATAAGCACTGTGTAATTAATCAATTTTTCTCTATAGATATTTAATGGAAAAGGTGTTGACCGACCGGACGTGCCAAATATATTGATTTTATTCACGGACGGTCTTGCACACGATATCAGGCTCGCCTACGATCAGGCAGAAGATCTCAAGAAAAAAGGTACAAGACTCATCGTCATTGGAGCTGGCAAGAGAGCTAATGAAGTCTTTAAACAAATAAAACATATGGCTTCCAGAGTAAAAGATGCGCATAAATCAAAATTTGACCAACTTTCTGGCATCGTGGATGATTTACTAGACGTGGTTTGTACTTAACGGGTACAGTCGAAATGAACCAATATTTGTAGAGAATACGTGGGCTACAGTACATACATATAACTGTTATTCCCACTAAGAATATACTGTCTAGAACGACATGTAGATCATTGTGTTGAATATGGGCACAAAAATTGAAACTAATATTTGTATAGTAGTATAATGTAAAAGAACGTTCAGTGATCCTTTACGACATGTACTGTCTTGTAACTTATCACAACCCTGTTATTTCTGCATAAAAGTCTTTCTCCTTCGCAGGAGAAAATTATTGCCATTACAATGAAAAAAGAAAAGAGCACAATCCTTCATTCTCTAACGCTTCGGCCTCACTTAAAACCTACAAAGCCCTTGCGAAAAAGAGTGGTTACTAATCATAAGTTTGCATTGATACATGTCAAGGCTTTTTTAACGTGCAGTTCTGCACAAAAAGTGCAGTCTGAAGCAATTTTTAAAACACATATGTGCAGTAACCAAGTTAACGATTACGAAAATATAAAATAGGACGCTAAAGATATGCTGGCCCTTTCCTTGTAGATGCTTCTCCAAATACTAGAATTGCAGTCATTGAGCATGAGCATGAAAAACATGAAAATGTTCTGGCAGGAGAATCCCATGAAAACCTCCATATTTCCTTCACAGATCACTTAAGTGGCTGTCTCACTAAGAACCATGCAGAGCGTTTCGGGTTGAAAATTAGATTCGCTTTATATTTTTACCATGAACTACCTTTGTCCTAAAAGGTATTAACCTAATATTAGAATTTCTAAATTTTTCTTTTTTTTTCGAGTTATGACGAATTTTTGTCTGGACGTCAGCGACACTGAAATTTGACCCCGAAAACGGCGGTCAAATGTGCGTTAAATTGTGCATCATAACTCGGGAAGTTTCGCGTCAAATTAAAATTTTTTTCAGCGTATTGAGCCATATTCTTCTTCTTTTAGAATGTTGAAAGAATTTGAATGTACATCTTAATTTGAGCCTACTAGTCTCCATCCAAGGAAGACGGTATTTTCGTTCTCCGAACAACTAATGATTAGGTACAAAATTCAAACTAAAAATTCTCAAAAGTGCAACCTACCTGGTGTCTAAAACACTTTTAGGGTTAAAGTTGAATACTTAAAGTTATGTTATTCGTAATAAAACTTGTCGGCAAAAGGGATATAAAGGAGTGCAAAATTCATAAATTATTGCTATAAATAGCTCTATTGTTTACGTTTGTGATAACCGGAAACACGTTCAGCGTTACTCGCGGAGGTTTTATAAATTTATATCAGCAATTACTATAAATATAAAATAGTGTTTATAAGTTCTTATATTTGAAGATAAACACCGCCTTTTTAAGCTTTCGGAAAGCCTTTACAATTGATCGTTTTAAACTTGATTAAATTTGCTAAATAGTTGCACGCCAACATAAAATGTACAATATATTATCGTTGTTTAATATGTATACTGATGAGTGTGCCATAAATAGAATACACGTTATATTACGAAAGCAACAATATACAAAACTTTATAGTTAACTTGCTATATCTGGATAGTTATTTTTCGCGTGTTAATTCTTCAACAAACAATTTAATCTCGCAAATTTAATCTTTAATTGAACGTTCGGGAGTTGTCGAAAAAATTTCAAGGTTACTAAATTGTGTTACTGTCTGTAGTCTGTATGCCAAGGGGATTACGTTTGTAGCCAATTTCTAAGTTTCTCTAATTTATAAAATAATAATGAAAAACCACGAAAATAATAGCAGAAAATAATAGCAGACGCAATGTATACAAGCTGTTTTTGTTGTTCAATGCGCCATTGTTAAAAATAATTATTGGAGTATTTTTTAAACTTACTTCTTAAATAATATCAATGACAGTGTTCCTTTGTAATTTCCACACCTTTTTTGTTTAACAGAAAATTAACGCAAAGAAGTGCCGTTTTTAAATATTTCTAGAAGCTTACTAGTTTAGTTTTGATTATGGAGAAAAGTTGTTCATTTGTTGGCGTTGGTGGAATTTCTTGTGGTGAAAGTCGTGGATTATATACAGGAGATTAGTTGCTTATTTGATTGTAAGGAAGATATGAGTGTTCAACTATCAAACTGTCATCTTTCTAAATCGAACTTGAGAGAGAACGAGTTAATTGCTATTCGCACGGGAATGTTCAATCTTACCGAAGACCAGTTTAAGATGATGTTTATTTGTTCGTCCCACCGTCATAATTTGGGACGATTTTGGAGGCCGGTAAGACCGTACCAGTATTCCCTCCAATCGGGTCCTGTTCGTAAGTGTACAGGAAGAGATGTTTTCAGTGTGTCATTATCAAAAACAGTTTTTTCTCTTTATGGGAAATTAATTCAAATAGGATCACGTAAGTATTACGCTACTTTTACTTCTTCAAGTGTTGTAATTAGTACTTCAATGACGCAAGGGAAACTGGAAATAACTATCGTAAGTTTACGTGTTCTTCGTGAAGGAGAATGCGTAAGTGTACGTGTTCTTCATTTTGAGGCGAAAGAGTCACTCGAGTCACTGGCGGTTATTAACTATGCTTTGCCCCACCTGTGTTTTTGCCGGCCCCCTCTGACCGAAAATCCTGGCTACGCCTCTGGCGTCAAGTTAAGTATGTTCAATATGTTAAATATCGTCAAATTTTGGAGTCAGTCATTGTGTCTGCCTCCCACTGGCACGTCTGCCTGACTCGCACTTTTTTTCATGCCTCGCACTTCTACCTCGCATGCTTCGCACTTTTTTTCATGCCTCGCATTGTGCCTCGCATCGTGCCTCATGCTTCGCATGCCTCGCTGCCTCGCACTATAGGGCCAGTTTGGAACGAGTAAAACAGAGCTTTAACCTTCAGAGCAATTTTGATTAACGCTGTTAGAAAAATCGCCTGCCACGGCTTGAAATGCTAGCGTACTTTACAAGACGTGAAAATATGCATTTCGCCGTCGTCAACAGAGCATGGACGACGCCTGAAACTCCAGATATACTTCTAATTATTTCTTTCTTTTGTGCTATAGGATTAATGATATTGTCCTGACGTTGCCGCCTTACATGTGTAAAATCCCTATTGTTCTTGGTCCGCGAGTTTGTGGATCCTGGAGCAATATCGTTAACCCAAACCAAGTACTAAAAACGCCGCATGCAAACTACGATGTTATGTATTTTTTATTGCTATAATTTATACTACTATTATGAGACAAATCAAATTTTGCCGAAAAATGCCAATTGAAGTTGAAAGTTATTCACAATGGCGATTAGCTGCAAACTACTGTAAAATTATTATTATTGCTGTATAGATTAAAGATAAAGGACAGATCTCAGTATACGTCGAAGCTAGTCAATGTCAATGCAACTAAGATCGTTTTATACGATGAAGTGAATGGTTTGCATTTATGCCAAAAATTCTGCCAAATGGGCAATGCGGAAAACTTTTAACAGAATATAATAACAAGTTCATGGATTTATTAATTCGATGCGACGATACGCCAACACACATTTTCGACATTGGCATGGTACCAGTCCGGTCATGAGGGATACAAATCCTAGAAGAATTTATTTTTTCTGACCATTTTAGACCTCAAAGATCCGTCGCATTTCATCGATCGAATTAAACTTTTCTGAGTTGATAAATACAATGATTGTGCAATTAGTCGCTATAAAAACTCCGCGAGCAACCTTGAACGTGTTTCCGGTTATCACAAAGGTAAACAATAGAGCTATTTATAGCCATAATTTATGAATTTTGCACTCCTTCATATTCCTTTTGCCGACAAGTTTTATTACGAATAACATAACTTTAAGTATTCTACTTTAACCCTAAAACGAAAATATCGACTTCCTTGGATGGAGACTAGTAGGCTTAACATAAGATGTACATTCAAATTCTTTCAACATTCTAAAAGAAGAAGAATATGTCTCAATACGCTGAAAAAAGTTTTTGATTTGAGGCGAAACTTTCCGAGTTATAACGCATAATTTAACACACATTTGACCGCCGTTTTCGGGGTCAAATTTCAGTGTCGCTGACGTGCACACAAAAATTCGTCATAACTCAAAAAAAAAGAAAAATTTAGAAATTCTAAAATTAGTTTAATACCTTTTAGGACAAAGGTAGCGAAAAAAAGAGCCCCTCCGGAAGGGAGTGGTTGGTTAAGACTAATCTTCGCCAGAACGTAAGAAACTTTTGGTTTCGGAACTGGCGACTTTGGCGGTTACGATTGGCTAAATGCAATGTTTCCCGCCGGGCAACAAGTGAAAAATTGTTGCCCGCCCTGACCGGCTACGTACACAACTAAAAAAATGGAAGCACAACTAGCACAAGTAGAAACTACGATTTTCCAAGTTTGTGTTCGAATAAAGAATGTAAAAGAGAAGAAAAATACAGAACAGGCAACAGGATATGCTGCTGAAACCGTTTAAGTAGGTTCTTTTAATTTTAAACTCGTTTACACATAGAGTTTTCGTCACGAAACACAATTGTTGTATTGAATGTTGTTGAATATTGA
This sequence comes from Paramuricea clavata, assembly GCA_902702795.2. Classification (NCBI taxonomy): domain Eukaryota; kingdom Metazoa; phylum Cnidaria; class Anthozoa; order Malacalcyonacea; family Plexauridae; genus Paramuricea; species Paramuricea clavata. Next base: position 22,031 of record CACRXK020003510.1, on the reverse strand, counting down.
TTTTTGTTCGCCGCTAAACTAACAAAACGCTTAATATGTCTGTTCCCTAGGGAAATAGTTAGCTTTGTTTTCCCTCAAATCTCAATGTTTCCCTCGACCTCGTCTCGGGAAACATTGAGACTCCCGGGAAAACAAAACAAGCTATTTCCCTCGGAAGCAGACATTAAGTGTATAATTAACACTTATTTACTGAGACATATATGTCCAATATAGCCATCGGTTGTCAAGTTGTGAAGATGGTGTAAGATGGTGTCAGATGCTTTGTTTGTCAGACGCTTGTAGTGTGGTGTCGGATGGTGTAGGATGGTTCAGCTAAACAGCTGTTGTCAGGTGGTGAAGATGGTGTAAGATGGTGAAGATGGTTTAATGGGAGGGGGGGGGGGGTGTTAATTTTTAACCTACTCAATTGTGTAAATATAGCGTTGCCTCGTTCTTTCAAAACCACGTATATATCAATAAAACCTACCAGACCAACGACAAAAGCGTTATTGCTAATTGTGCATATACAGTATAGCGGTGTTGGCTCGTTTTTTCAAAACCACGTATATATCAATAAGACCTACCAGACCAACGACAAAAGCGTTATGGCTAATATAATTGTGCATATATAGTGTTGCCGCGTTCTTTCAAAACCACGTATATATCAATAAAACCTACGAGACCAACGACAAAAGCGTTATGGCGAATTGTACATATATAGGGTTGCTTCGTTCTTTCAAAAACACGCTTCGTATATAGTAAACTGCTAATCAACTAGAGCACAAAATACCTTTATGCACCATTATAATGTTAGAAGATTTCACTCATGGAACATTGGAAATTAGTAGAAACTAATAAGGGAAGGTGGTTAAAAACCAACACAATAACACTGCCTTCTGAGTCCAGCAATGCAACTAGTGGATCACACTGTATACACCTTTATTACACGCATGTGTGTATTTGCGTTGCTCGTGATTTTTTGCCGAAATATTTTTCAATAGAAACGTTAAGGCTACAAGAAGCACAATACTGACTATTTTTGAATAGAGATTTATGTACCTCTGCTGCTATTACACTTCTACAAGCAAATATTGTTTTCTTATATAGAGAAATTGTGTTGTTTTTACGATATAGGTTCAAGTTTTTTACGTGCTTTCCAAAAATGCAGCAAATAATTTTGTGACTCTTACAACCATCTGACACACTTCGACCATCATACACCATCTGACAACCATCTGACACATTTCGACCATCATACACCATCTGTACCATCTTCACCATCTGACAACCCTTCCCTGTATAACCACCCTACACCATCTGACAACCATCTGACACATTTCGACCATCATACACCATCTGACAACCATCTGATAACCATCCGACAACCATCTGACAACCATCTAACACACTTCAACCATCATACACCACCGTACACCATCTTCACCATCAGACATCAGATGCCTGTATTGGACATTACTCTACTGAGACCGAGGGAAACAGTGTATTTTGTGGACCCGAGGCCGCCGTTGTTGCCCGAAGCGAAGCCGCGAGGGCAACAACGGCGTTGTTGCGGTAGAGGGGCCCACAACATACACTGCTTTCCCGAGGTCTCGGTAAATAAGTGTTTTGTTATATAGTATATAAGTGACAAAGTATGATTAATTCACCGGTTATTGAAGTGAACTTAATTTGAAACCAAAACTAGATAAATGGAACGCCGTAAATGTTTAGTAAAAAGTTTAAAAAATGAACTTTGGAACTTCATGGTTGACACGCATGCGTATTGCACCCATTTTATTATTGACCGGTTAATAAATGTTTCATTGCGGACCAGTTGCCGAACATGACGTTTTGTGGACCGGCATGTGATACGGTTTTGACCAATCGGCAAACAGAAAAATTGAACTTTGACACTAACTATATAACAATATATCTTACCCCATACCTGTGTTAAAAGCGGCTTTCTGATTGGTTTAGAGCAGGCGAGCTTATCGCCGAACTCACCTGCTTTTCGCCCGAACTCACCCGCTAAAATGCTTACGTTGCAATAACAATAACAAATATGGCGGACAAGATTTAGCCGATAAACCTAAACTTTAAAGAACTTTTTTCGGTGACTAACATACTGAGACTGAAGAAAAACCAAAGAAAAAAATGCAGTAAAGGTAATGTAGACGTAGATAAAGAAGTATTTTCTTGCCCAGTGATTTTTTTGGCCGGGAAAATGTTCACAAAACACGACGAATATATCGCGAAGAGCTACAAATGTGTGTATGGCTCGGTGTATCAGATAAAAACCAAACGTACTTGCAGGTTCGGTGAGTCCGGGATTGGACGCACCTCGGGTGGCTGGAAGTTTCAGCCACCCTCGGTGCGTCCAATTCCGGACTCACCTCCCTGCAAGTACGTTTGTTATAATACCCCGACCTTGCAGCCAAATACAGGTATAAGAAAGGGATGTACAATAGAATAATAAACTGGATTAAAATACCGTTGTTACGGAGTGACGGATTTTGCATATAATCATGTATAGAGGGCAAAATTACTCAAACATGTTTGGCTAATGAAGAGGGCATTTTTTCTTAATTCAGGGCAAAATTACTTGTATCTGATTGGCTGAGACGCAAAACCTTTCTTGTTTTAAAGGGCAATAAAAGCAATGCCCAATGACGTCTCTCTTTATTATTGCGAATAGTGACGTTACTGAAGAATTAAAAACTTCTAGTGAGAACTCAAACACTAGAAATTTCAATTTCAGTGTCAAGTACAAATATATGGGTTGGAGTGTTTAAGAATGGAGATATGCGAAGCTCAAGAACTTGACAAGGTTTTGTCAATATTTTACACTGAAATACGAAAATCAAATGGTAGCGAGTACGAACCTGACTGTCTTAAGGTTATGCAAGCATCTCTAGACTGTTTTCATCGAGAGAAAGGATATCCCAAGTCTATACTAAGGAACAATGAATTTATCAACTCCAGAAAAGTGCTTGAAGGAAAGGAACCTGCGAAGAGACGACTTCGGAAAACAGCCAAATAAAGCAAAAATCCTTTTTTTGTAATTGTGGGAAAGCAGCCAGCTGGGAGGAGAAAACCCTCGTTCGTTGACAAACACGCTGTGGTGACTTCTTACCCAACATTTTGGCTTACGTGGTCGCGATCGGCAAGAGCATCATCGGAAATGAGTGTTGAAGATTTTTCCATACACAAGGACGACAACGGAATTGATCGACTTTGTAACGTTTGCCGAAGGATTGACGAAGACCTGACAAAGCGGCTTGCGAGCGAGACCAAGACTTAATGTAAAGCCAAAATGTTTGCAAATGGACACGAAACAAGGTGCCCAGTGGCTCTTTTCAAGGAATATATTCGAAGGCGTCCAGCCGGAATGCAAAGAACATGCCCTTTCTATTTATCCGTTATTGATAATCCTACTTCCGATGTTCATGGTATACGCAAACACCAATGCGCAAGAATACCGTCTATAATATCATGCAGATGAAAAAAACTCACCTTTAAATAATATTTGTCAGGACAAGAGGCTCGCCAACCATAGCGCAAGAAAAATTAACAGTGGTGAAAAAGTTGAAAAGCTGCGGAGTACCGAAATGTGGAATAAAGAATATAATAGCATAGTTGCTCAGGTTTGTTTTGTTTCACCAGAGTCGAATGTCGATTACTAACTAATCGCCCGCTACAGCGGGTCAGACCTTTTGTCTCCCTGCCGACTACGCATTAGGCATTTCCGCAAACCTGCCTCGGGTTACGGGGCCATTTAATCACTAATCTCTCTCATAGTTAATATGGGCCATGCTTTTGCTTATAATAACTGCAAAGATCACAAGTCAGATCAAGGCTTCGAATCCTAGGGTATAGGGGTTGTCAAAAATCCTAGGAGTTAGGGGTTCTCATTGGAAATTATAACAGTAAAAAATGTTTGAGTGAGGTAAAAACATAAACAAGCTGATGTGGGTAAAACGCCATTTTTAGACAGAAATCATCAAATTCGGGAAGGGGGTTTCGTATACGGTGGGTTACAAGCAAAATGTATTGTCTTTCAATTGAAAGTTTACACAACTCAGATAATTAAAGATAATTCCTTAGACGACATAAAATATTATAAAACAACAGTTTATGATGGGTATTGAAAGCAAAATTGTATATAATCTGTTGGTAATTGTCATTCATCTTTTACTCCATGAATAAAATATCACCAATTAAAGACCAAACTCTCTTTTTAATTCCCTCACCAGGTCGTTCAACTTGCCTTGCTCTTCCCTCAGTTCCGCCATCTCTCTTTCCAGTTTATCAGCTTGGTCGTTTGCTTCGATCACATCAAATATCGCCGCAATTGCAACTAATGCAAGCACAATTGCCGTAATTGCGCTGACAACAAGAGCAAATTTTGTTACTGGTTCCGGGTCGGCAGTAGCTGCAGCGACGGCCGTTATGGCACCGGCCACGGCTCCTATAGCACTTATAATAGCAACTGATACAGAACCACTGGCTTTCTTCTGCATTTTCACCAATGTACATTGTATACTCACTAATTCTGCTGTTATTTTTGTCAGCAACTCCATTATTCTAAACATTTTTCCCAAACCAGGAATCATTTTCAATGTATCCCAGATGAATGCCATTTTCTGAAAACAGAATAGTAGTACAAATTACGCGCAGTGAAACGTACATTGTGTCATTGTCCAAATATTGCAGGGAATGACAGGCCATTCTGAAAGGAAATATATCCTGCTCACTGATTAATTGCTGTTATGCTGATTGCCCTTGGATCTACCCTGGACAGATTGTTCTAGAGCTATACATATATATAAAGTGAAAAAAATTCACAGTGGCCGAGACTACTTCATGCCACTTGATAGCTAATAAATCATATAAACATATCCTGCATTATGTCGAAAGACAATTAAAAATTTCATATTTTTATTTATTGACAAAACCTAGTATAGGAAATGCACAATATTCGCACAATCTTATATATAATGCCTATTTAGGCGACTTTCAAACTAGTCCTATCATCACCAGAGAAGGCTAAATAATCGGAAAAAATCACTGAAAATATTTTTAATTATTTTTATTAATTTTTGTCAATTTATTTCATTTATTAATGCACTTTTACTATTAAAAGTCTTTTGCCATACATCTTGTTATACGTAGAAAAATAATTATAAAATCTATTAACGGACTTTTATCAAACTTTACAAAATTGAAAATGGACTTAAATTTGGGTTCATTTACCAATTTTTGGGTCTGCTAAAATGGAATAATGTAAATCTAGCCTTATCTTCAAATGCTTACATATCGAGAACTACGAGTGCTACTAAGGAATTATACTAGAGTATCCGACACGGTCGCAGGACGTCAAAAACGCTGCTCAACCCTTAAATGTACTTTCGGACATAATTTGGGCTTCATTTACTCCAGTTTTGGGCCTGATAACTGAATGGGGTAATGTAAATCTAGCCTTATCTTCAAATACTTCAAACGTAATTAATTATTGAGCTTGCTTTTTTATTTACCACGAGTAGGTTACCCCGGCTCCCCCCCATATAACACCGGAAGTACGAATGAATGTATGTATGACGTCAACAGTAGTGTGCGTCCAAGACTTCGTACATAGTGAACACCCAAGAGTTCGTACTTAGTGTACGCCGGCCAAGAGTTCGTACTTAGCTTACTTCCAAGAGTTCATACTTACCTATATGAGGTGTACACGCATGTAGCGTGTTAACGTAGTTACGCATGATGTGTACAATGGGTGTATATTATGTTATTGTTGAGGTTCTTAAGGCCTGATTCCACGAGCGCTTTTTCTCGGCGAAATGCGAATTATTTCGCCCGTTTCTTTTGAATTGCGACTACTGGAATAAATTATTTCTACTTGATTGCTCACAATTCAGAAGAAACAGGCAAATATTTCGCAAATTTCTCCGAGAAAAAGCACCCGTGAAATCAGGCCTTTACGATACTTATGCGAGCTTCGAATAATAGATGAGTTACCCATTCTTGTACCCAGAGCCCTTCTTACGCGCGGTCGACCGAGCGCGACGAGGGGCTCTGGCCAAATCCATATCAAACTGGCATCTGATTGGCCACAACGAAATATATGGTTTAATGAATAAAAATACACAAGCGCTCCATGAAGCGTTGGTTTCGCTTTGAAAATTGGGAGAAAAGACATCATTAAAGTTGAAAGAACAGCAGTACGAAGCAGTTAGGAAGATTGTTATCGATAATCGCCAACAAAAGCGGTAGGTTTCGCTAATATTTATATTTATTTAATTAAATCAATTAGTTGATTGAAATTAATAGCTTGAGACGTGATGTTCTCACAGCAAAAAGTCAACATATTTATGGCAGATGCTCATCGTATTCTCAAATCAGTGATGTTAATTAAACAAATCTGTGTTACATGTTAGATATAGATACTTTATTGCGTGTTCCCCTAAGGGCTTTTCAACACTACATTACATATTAAAATTACTATAAATTACTTCTAAAACTACCTATGTTACATATACTAATTTAAAATTAGTTAAAATATGTACAAAGAGTATGAAATATTAAATGTGTTTAATAGGATTCTTTTAGTAAAATCTCTCTAAGTTTTTTCTTAAAAATTGTTATTGATGTAATATTTCTTAGTTTATCATCCAAGTCATTCCATATTTTAACACCCCGGTAATTAAATGTTCTTTGACCTGCAGCAGATTTATACAGAGGGATGTCCAAGAGGTCATGATTTCTTGTCGATCGATCATGTATGTCGGAACGCTTTATAAATTTATCTACTAGGTAGTCAGGTGCAAGTCCATTAAAACACTTGTAAGCCATTACAGTATCCCTTTCCAATAATAACTTTTCCACTGGCAGCCAATTTAGTTCGCGCAACGCCGGAGTTATGTGATCGAACTTTCCTACCCCTGATATAACTCTGCACGCGAAGTTCTGCACTGATTGAAGTTTATTCATATTGTTAGATGACGTGTTGGACCACACCGTAAAGCAGTACAGAAGCTTGTTAATTACAAGTGTGTCAATGACCAATTTTAATGTTTATTATCGAAACTATCCTTCACGCGATTTATTTGACATAGTTTTCTCATACACGACGAAACGAGTTTAGATATGTGGTCGTCGTAGGATAGGTACGAATCCAAATTGTTTCCCAAATCTTTATCTAATAAAACAGGTCTTATAGTCTTTCCTAAAAATGTTGGCGATATTTCTGTAGGTACGTTCTGCAGCATGGGTCTTGAACCGACTACAAGGAATTTAGTTTTTTCTGGATTGATCAGTAATTGGTGCTCCAAACACCACTTTGGCTGCTATTTGTAGATCTGCCTCTAAATTGATAGTTGTCTGTTCCAAGTCGTAGATGCAAAATGATTTGTAAAGCTTTGAGTCGTCTACGTATGAATCAAGGTTACACGATTGTATGCTCCCTGGCAGATTATTAATATAGATGCAAAACAGAAGTGGTGATAGTATTGCACCTTGTGGAACGTCATGGGTTATCGGGCGAGCTGATGACTTGGTGGATCCAATGCGCACGTATTCGGATCTGCCTGTTAAATAGTCTTGGAACCATTTAACAGCTTCGGGTGAAGCACCGATACAACTCAATTTGTCTAATAAAATCGAATGACTGACACTGTCAAATCCCTTGGAGAAATCCAATAAAATTAATGCCGTTAGATTTTTGTTGTCTATGGCTTCCAACATGGTATCGGTAACAAATATGTTTAAGGTTTCTGTGGAGTGAAGACTCCTATTCCCGCTTTGATGTGACGATATGCGATTAAATTCTTTGAGGTAGGAGCTAAATTGATTTAGTTCATATTTGTGCGGATATCTATTGTTCTCAATAGGGTTTTATTTGGGTAAGAATCTAAAAGCAAGGGGAGGGATTTGATATTTCCACAGGGAAAAGCGGGGTTGATGTATAGAATTGAATGCCTAATTAAAAATGCAAGGTATCTAACTTCATAGTGACCACCTTTAGAGGTCAGTATGGAGTTAGATACCTTGAATTTGTAACAAAAGTCAAACCCCACATCTCCTTTTCGACTAGAAAACGCTGCACGTCTCTGAGTCGAGAAAGAGACAACAGCCGTGTACCTCAGAGCCCGTCAAACTCTATACTTTTGGGTAGAGTATTTATCATTCGGTGCACGAGGACTAGCTGAATCAACCATCAAACTTGCTTGTGCAAGCAATTTATACAGTAATATCTGCTCTTTCGCTTGTGGGACGCGAAATGATATACTACGCATGCTCAACAACATTAAAGCGTGTTTAATGCGCATGTTCAACCTTATTTCGTCCCACAACCAAAATAGAAAATGGATATAAACAACATAAAAACCTCGTGCATTGCCGGTCTTTCATTGAAATTCAAGAAAGACCTCCCAATGAAAGACCTCCATTCGGTTTTTATCCTATATATAAAACCCTATTGAGAACAACTTGAGAATCTCTGCTTCGACAAACCCGTACAAATCTTCGTTAGCGCTTCTCGGTCGTATGAGCTATTTCAAACATATTTCATCGGAACTGTTGTTGGTGAACGAATATTTAATCACTTCTCATTGATAGTATACAATAATGCGACACGAGAATTGATGCATATCAAATGCGAAAGCCCTGTTTGTTTTATTACTACCATGGTAATTCAAACTCATTTAAAGAACAATACATATCATCAAGTAAATTTCATTGCGGGTCAATCCTTACAAATATGAACTAAGTTAGTTAGTAGTGAGAGGGGCCGATTGTTTGAGGCTATCTCGTGGTCTCCTTCTTTTAGTAGGGGCATAACTTCAGAAATCTTCCATAGGTCAGGGAATGTGCTTGTCATTAGAGAGCAATTTATCATATGCGTAAGAGGACCCAGTATGATTGGAAGACAGTCTTTGATGACACGCATGCCTATTTTATCTGGTCCTGGTGACTTATTACTTGGCATAGCCATGATAATGCGTTGAACCTCTGTACAAGTAACGGATTGGAAATTGAACAGTTGATCAGATGGATAAGTGATTACATTTGACAGAGGATTTGACAGTGCAACATTGTTGTCTTTGGCTAAACTTTCGGCTGTCGCAGCAGCGTTCCGTCCCACAGAAGTAAAAAAAAGGTTGAAATCTTCTGCAACTGTTTTTGGATCTTCACTATAAACTTGTGTTTCCTTTTCCTTCGAGGGAATTATATTATTAATTATTTTCCATAGGGATCTCGAATTGTGTTTATGTTATCTTACTTTGTTAAAGTGTGGTCCTTCGCTGCGGCTTTAATTTTGGTTTTTACGTTATTACGATATTCTTTGTAAACTATCCAATCACCTTCATCACGTGTCAGTTGAAACCGACGGAGGTGTAGGTCCCGAGACTTCATGAGTTCTTTTATTTCATTGGTGACATATGGACATGATCGATTTCGAATTTTGAAGGTTTTTAACGGTGCATGCACGTCGAGAGTTGAGTGAAGAACATCTGTGAAGGTTTCGAGTATTGTATTAACGTTGGTGTTGGATAATATGGATAACAGACGATCCGATTTAGTGACAAGGTCAGAGGAAAATAGTGAGGGATTATAGTTTTTATAACTCCTAGTTGTAATGTAACATGCTGGCATCTTTGGGGCCTTTAACTTTAGTAGGACGTACACTGGTAAGTGGTCACTGATAGAAGTGTTAATAACACCACTCTCAAGAACTAGTGCCGTGGATGAGACTAGAATAACATCAATAAGCGTTTGGGACGTCGCCGTGATTCTGGTTGGAGTTTTAATAATCTGTGAGAGATTTAATTCTGTAGAAAAATTTGTTAGCGCTCTCCGCTCTTGGCCGTTTTCTAGCATGTTGCAATTTAAGTCACCGAGCACTAAAATCTGTTTATTCAAAGTTAAAGCCCGAACATAATTTGGCTTAAGTAAATCTTCGAAACAATTTAGAGAAGTGTCAGGTGGTCGGTAGGTTACACAAATTATTATTAATTTGTTTTTTTTTTGCATTGTAAATTTATCCATAGTTGAAAGTTAGAGACTGACACCTTCGATAAATCTTTTAAGACAGTTGCTTTAATATTCTTTTTGATATAAGCACAGACACCTCCACATGTTCAAAGCTAAAGTGCCATCTGAAGAGAAAAAAGCCAGCCAGAATATGAAGTTTGTGATGGCTAGTTTCTTCTTAGAAATCGATTTTTTACAATTTTCAAAGTATTTGCAGTATAGTATGTCTTATGTATGACTGTTGACTTTTAATAAAACACAAAAAAGTCTAAAAATCCGTACAGCAGCGACTTAAAATCCAATATAAAATAGTGAGACAATCTCTCGTCTTCGTATCCGTAGCCATTACTGCTTTGACAACGTTTAGAGGGAAATATATACTAAATTTTATCAACATGCATTCAGAACATCACGTCTTACCTACTAATTGATTTAAATAAATAAAATTAGTGAAACCTACCGCTTTTGTGGGAATTTCCTGGAGAAAAAAATTCAAAACGTAACAAACAAGAAAACCGAAGTGTTTATCCGCGTTTGACGTTGAGCATGCGCAGTGTTAAACCGGATACCATATTTTTATGGTATCCGGTTATGGATTTGGCCAGAGCCCCTCGTCACGCTCGGTTGACCACGCGTAAGAAGGGCTCTGGGTACGAGAATGATGAGTTACCCTTTCAATTCGCGAGAAAATGAACACCACTTTGTTTTATTTTACTCAAGTTACACATAGTATTACAACAATTTAAATGTTCCAATAAGAAAACTAACATAATTAATTTATTCTTATAATCAACTCGCTACTTGCATGTACCGTCATTAAGATTGTTCATCTGAAAGTTCATTCTTCAAATATTTTTATTTTTAAATAAAAATATGATTACTCGGTTTTTACCTGGATTCTCATTTACACAAATATAAAGAAATTGTCGTACATATTATCACAAAACAAACAGTAAAAAAATTTACTATTTCAATGGACAATGGATAGATATCTAACCAATTTTAAAGGCTGTTCGACGACATTGGCTCAATCTGGCAAATCGTTTGATTATATTTGATAAATTGTTTGATTATATTACGCATTGATTCTCTTTTTGGTTATTAAATGTTTATTCATGATATGATAACGAAATAAAATAATGGTGATTAGTTTTACATTAAATAAGTGTAGTTGATTCAAATTTTGCTTTATGTGAGTCAAAGCTAGATCTGAGGTAGTCTAGATCTGAGGCAGTAACATAGCCAATGTCACTCGTCTAATGAGTGGATATGTTGTCTCCCTAATTTATACCGGCCCCCGTATAGGTATCGCATTGCCTGATGGCAAGTGGATTTTATTCAGCGCAACCAATTTTCATGTCCAACTTGCCCTGAGGGCAAGTGGTCAAAAAAGTTAAGTTACACCACTGCTTCCTTGCCATCACTATCGAAAACATCGCCGTTGTGAGATGAGGAAGATGCTCCTTCATCGTAATTATCCATCCTAGCTCTTTTTAATCTGTGCATTATGCTGTAGTCTTCTTCATCTGCATATCATGACTTAGCGTGACTCAGATCAGAATACGCCTCTTTCTTCATTTAATAGATGGTGAATATCTACCAAATGATTTGATAATTTGCAAAGGTTTTTCTTTCCGCACAAAGGACAGTCTTTAAGCGTTCGCGGCATGGAGCGAAATGATTCCTCTTGTCAAACGGGATGCAGAGACGTTGCTACGGGATGCTGGAGAAAACCACAAGCATTAGACAAGACTTCTTGTTATAAATTTAATGGCACTAAAAGGAACACTGGTCGCGGGTGGGGGTGGGGAGATTTCCAAGATTTTCAAAAAATAGTTTAAAAAAAGTTCAAAAAGTTTAAAAAGTCAGAAAAAGTTTAAAAAGTTAGGAGTTAGGGAGCGCCATTAGAAAAGTGATGGGGACATTTCCAACATGTGCGATTATTTTTCAAAATTTTTTGCTTGTGTCGATATTTTTTTAAAATCATCCCCTGCTCGAATTTTTTTTTTAAAAAAAGGTGTTGGCGAGCGGTGGGGCGTTAACATTTTTTCAGGACACTAAAAAAAGGGTCAAAAAAATTTTCCGGATAACATGAGTTCAGTTAAAGTAAAAAACATTTTCCCTCACATATTCTTGTTAAAACAGGCTTAAAATCTTTTTTGGCACCAATATCTTCAATATTTAGGTTTAGAAACTTTTTTCTCACACCATTACTTATATCAAATTTTCCAAATTTTTTCAAAATCTCTGCACGAAATTTTAAATTAAGCTTTTTGGCGTGCTCGAATTTTTTTTCTGCAGTTTCCCCTGCTCGATTTTTATTTTTGTTTTTGCCCCCCCCCCTATCACTTTTCTAATGGTCCGCCCCGGTGGCTAGTGGTTAGTCGTTAGGGTTGGGGTTAATAATAACAATAATAATATATAATATTTATATTGCGCAAATTAACATGTTATAGTATATGATCAAATGCGCATCACAAAACATAATTACACTAAAATTATTCTAAAAATATAAACAAGATTATATAGATTATATGTTGCATGAAGTATTTACATTAAAGGCTTCTTTGGGGTTAGGGTTAGTGTTAGGTGCCGCGAATTTATCATTATGATAAATTAAAAATGTGCTGCGAATTTATCATAATGATAAATTCGGACGTTTTTAAGAATTTACTCATATAGTAAATTCAAAGGTGGAGCTCATGCTGAATATAACCACGATGTAACACGCTTTAATACATGCAATCAATTTACACGCAATCGACTTGCAACTTACAATGCGCTGTCGATCGGCCTTATAACTTTACTACTGTATTTACAATTTATAAATACATCGCCAATTGGAGTGTTAAAACAATATAATTTGGATGATCAGAGGCACCGGAAGATCGATAATGGGGGGGAGGGGCAGATATTCATATATTCGTGTTCTGCCCAATTAATTTCTTTTGAAATCGAGATTTAGATTTTAAAATCGATTGTTTTTACAGTCTGTGAACACGAATATATGAATATCTGACCGCCCCCCCCCCCCAATTATCGATTTTCCGGCGCCTCTGGATGATTTACATTGTAAGAAAGAATGAAAGATTTGCGATAAAATATCGTTATAATATACAAGTGTCAAGTCCATTTATAGCGTATTGTAATTCTTTGAATAAAAAATGCATTTTACATTAAAAACATTACTCTTTGTTTTGCTTGAGAATATTGATTCACAAACAGCGAGTTATATTGGATCGGTCATTGATATCATATCACTTCAATTTACGAAGGATTTCATGAGCCAAACTAAAAGGCTATTGAAGCTGCATGATGTCTTTTGTAATATGACCCTGTGTTAGTGAATCTAATTCCGAGGATTGATCATAAAAAATCATGTACTTGATGTACTTTATATAGTCTTTGGAATTCTGCAAAATCTCACCCCAATACGCTTGAACTCCGCATTTCAGGAATCAGGAACTCTAGATTTCAAAATTTAAGCCGACTTGATTGATTTTGCGATCACTGTAGTGTTATTAATTTAACTTCTTGTCGACAAGTAGTTTCGCATCATATTACAATTCAATTTTTCAAATGTAAATATCGTGGCGAGTATTTACCCCCCTTTAAAACAAAACCCACCATTGTAATCCTCACAAAATAACCTTTCGAACGGGGGGTCAAGTGCTGTCGAACATTATACAACCGAAACAATCATATAGTTATACTCACCGCTTCGCCAAACATTCAAACGATAAAAAGAGAAAAAGTTGAATATCTTCTAAACTTTTCGTCATTTTCTGAAAGGCTATATGTGTAAAATACTCTTTGTATTCAAGCGCTTTAGTGTAGAAAGTTTCGTATGAATACGACGAGTAAAAATATTTATTTTTAATTTTTAAAGTATCGGGTTTTACTCGCACGCGCTTGTATTACGTAATACTTGGCCAATAAGGAGCTCCCTTTAGCCGGGATGACGTCAAACTCACGCGTATGGGTGCACTTGACCTGTAGAACCATTTCTGGCATTTCCAGAGTCACGCGATACAAGCGTAGCATTGCTTTGACGAGTTTTCGTCGTATTTCCGGTTGGGATTAAGGATAGAAGATTGAAAATAACGTTATACATGGCATTTTAAATGATTAATTCATCAAGAATATCGCAATGAGCATACGTTTCAAGGGGCCGAAGTTATATTCGGCGTAAGGTATGTTTATGTTTTTTAGTTTTTATAATTTGTTGGTAAAATGCGTAATTTGATGGTATTCGATCTCGCTTTACTTTTAAAGCTCATAAATCGCTATAATGTTGCCAATGACTAAAACTATTGCTACGAGTGAGGAGATCTAGCCACACTGAATCGAATGGTGGTATTTTTGTCCTCATAGCATTCAACGAATCGAATATATTAAATCGGCAAAGCGCGTTGCTTACAAGAGGGGGTAATGGGGGGTACCGATCCTGAAGCACGAAAAATAATATGCAGCGATCTCGAAGCATGAAAAATAAAGGAAGGAAGTCCTGAAGCACGTAAAATAAATTTAATACGAATCTGAAATGTAAAGTGAACATGAAATGTAAGCAACAATCATACTTAGAAGTCTTAAAGGTGAATATAAACAGTCTGTACTAGGCGGTGTGTTCACCTATTTGTTTACAATTGCATCGATGTTCATGATTTATATAAACTTTGAAACCTCCGTTCACCAATCAAAACATAGCTGAAATCCAGAAACAAAATTAATGGAATATATTGTCCAGAAACGAGAAATAACCGTCTTTAAATACAGCTGAAAACGGAGAACGGATATTGAATACACCCTTGTACCCCATTACCCCCTCTTACAAGCATTGCGATAATAGGCTCATGTCGATATTAAACATGTTTTATTATTTATCTAGCGTACACTTCGGCGATACAGACAATAGTCGATGTAATGTTATTTATATTGCAGCACTTTAATTAAACCATAAGGATTCTCCTTGTTAAATGCGAGTTTATGCGTAATATTTCACACGATATTGGAAGAAATAATATCACTGAAAGGTATTGGTACGAACATGTAACAGATTCACTAAAACATTTCTGCTGTTTACCTTGCTGTAAAGCATACAGGACGTGATGCGAAATTAATACCAGAAGTTGAATTGGCCATATTTAATTTCGCGAACACGTCGTGTTCACTGTTCGCGAAATATGGTTGTAGACTGTTTAATTTTTATAGTAAAATCACTAACCTTGTGTCACTTGCGAATACCTGAAGTCTCTTCTTTCAACAACCAATAAAAACGAGCTTGATTAATACAGCTGCTGGGATTTCACGAACTTGTGAGTGAGATGCAATTGTGAGAGGCTATCTTTAAATTGGCTATCTTTAAAACAGGGAACGGGGAATCGGGGAATCCGGGAATCGGGGAATCCGGGAATCCGGGAATTGGGGAATCGGGAAATCGGGGAATCCGGGAATCGGGGAATCCGATAACAATTTTATAAAAATTTAAATAAAAATTTTATTCAATTTACAATTTATGCAATAAAAGAAAATGAAGCTTAATCGAAAGTTGAAGTCGTGAAAGAAGTCGTGAAAAAACCCAGTTTAATACTTTTAAACGGGCATTTAATGTAAACTTCACGCAGGCCATAAATTAAAGCGAATGTGTAATAGCCATGATTGTGACGTCAAACTTTCGATTAAGCTTCATTTTCTTTTATTGCATAAATTGTAAATTGAATAAAAATTTTATTTAAATTTTTATAAAATTGTTATCGGATTCCCCGATTCCTGGATTCCCCGATTCCCGGATTCCCCGATTCCCGGATTCCCGGATTCCCCGATTCCCGGATTCCCCGATTCCCCGATTCCCCAATTCCCCAATTCCCCGTTCCCTGTTTTAAAGATAGCCCTTTAAATTTTAAAACAAGGAAAATGGGGAATCCGGGAATCGGGAAATCCGGGAATCGGGGAATCTGGGAATCCGGGAATCGGAAAATCGCGAAATCCGGAAATTGTGCTAATTCATAATACTAATTATTTTATATTTAAATTAAACTTATAAAACGGGGTCACGGGGATATTGGCGCGCTTGTTGAAAAACGCATTTGTTTAGAATAATATACAGACGATGAACACATAGTGTACACTGCGAATCGTTTGTCTTATTATATAGCTCATGCTTATGATATAATATAGATGTGTACATAGTTACAGGGCGCTGTACACATATGTGATTTTAATAACATATAATTTTATTAATTTTAATTAGACATTAGCGTCTAAAGAATCTTGTTCCAACGCGCAAGTGTTTTGAATGCATGCATCATACAGGAACTAAATGGGATAACATTAAAAGCCCACGCTTTATATGTTAACTATTAAAGCCAACGTTGCGCAATTCGGCGGCGACGCGCGGTATAGTACCAAAATATCAGTACCAAAATATCGCGCTGTTATACATCTATAATATATCATAAGCATGAGCTATATATAAGACAGCTGATTTGCAGTGTACACTGTGTGTTCATCGTCTGTATATTATTCTAAACAAATGCGTTTTCCAACAAGCACACTAATATCCCCGTCTTATCAGTTTAAATATAAAATAATTAGTATTATAAATTAGCACGATTCCCTTATGCCGATTATCGGATCCCCCGATTCCCGGATTCCCCATTCCCTGTTTCAAAAATAGCCACATGTGTGGCGTTTTTAACAAAGCTATCATCACAGCACTAAGCGTGTCACTCGCGAATGTAGTATGAGATGCACTGATAACTTTCTAGATCAGACAGATAGATATGACCAGAAAGTCGAAACCAGTAACAGAATGTAGTTAAACTCCAACATCTTGGCTTACACCAAATCTACGCGATTTCGGTTGTTAAAAATAATAAAAAATGTGCTAAAGTATTAAGTAATTTGGGGTTACAAAGTATCCGTGAATGAAAAACTAAAAACACACTGCGTCGCCGCCGAATTGCGCCCCGTTGGCTTTAATATTTAACATATAAAGCGTGGGCTTTCAATGTTATCCCATTCCCTACATGACGCATGCATTTTGATGCGTGCGCGTTGGAGCAAAATTCTATAGAAATTAATAAAATTATATGTTTTTAAAATCACATATGTGCACAGCGCTGTTACACATCTACAATATATCATAAGCATGAGCTATATATTTGCAGTGTACACTGTGATTCGCAGTTGAAATTTGAAGCACGGAAATACCATTTCCTGCTTTCTGAGCATAACTATACTTGTATTTAGGATAAAATAAAAGATGAAAAAATGCACAAAAAGTAAAAAAGAATATTAACTGTAATTTATCATTACTTATTAGAGGGATAATTCCCAGAAAATTTTTGAAATTTGAAACCCAGAAATAATGCTATTTCCTGCATTCTGAGCATCCAAAAAATAAAGTAACAATTTAAATCGATTTTGTTAAACAAGGACAAAGGATAAAGCCTAAAACTTACTTTCCGTTTATGTATTTGTTAATCTTCGCTGGTATATGTTTGTATAATTTTAGGGAAAAGGGACTTTTCCTGGGGAGGGGGGGAAATATGATTTCGTGGGGGGGGGGGAGGCACAAGGGGGATTGGGGGGCATTTCCCCGCTTGTATGTTAAAAAAGGCCCTGGTTTATACAGCATTCGAAATCATCTCAATGGCGCGCACGAGCTCGTACTGTAAAAGCTGCTTATCCAGCTTTTGCATGGTCAAATTCGCCGTTGGCTTTGCCACGAAGATACTAGTGAACAGCAGTCACTTCGGCACAGAATAAAGATCAGTAACAAAAGGGCCACTCTGCGGTGCAACGTGCCTCGTTTGTTTATGCTAAAATATGGAGGGAGTTTGTCTATTAGTCGAGTGTCGAGAGTTAAAAGGCGAGGGCGACTGTAAAAAGTCGAGGGTGAGGGTAAAAAGTCGAGGGTAAAAAGTCGAGGGTTAAATGTCGACTGCTAAACGAGGGTAATTAACATGTCAAGGGTTAAATGTCGAATATTACATGTCGAGGGTGAAAAAATCACAAAAGGTAACCGCTTCGGATAGCGACGTCGATGTGTCTTCTCGGCAGTATTGACTATTGTTATATGGGCACTTTTAAACTAAATAATCAAACCTATAATATGCTTTTCACGCATATATACTACGTGGTTTATTTTGCGTTTTAAAGTTTACTAATAGTTAAGCATCACATTTGCGGGAACGGCAAACGGCATTTTGTTGACCGCTTTAATCTATTTATTTCTCAACTCACACTGGGTGGAAAGTGTTTGTATAGATAACTTTAATAACTAAAACTCGACGTATAAATATATGTTTTCTCAATAACTCTCAAATTCGCGCACACTTCTATCGCACATGTTTAGTCCCGTCATGCAATTCGCGTTATATAATCTATCCCTTTCTATTTAAAAAATTAATAATAAATTAATATTATTTACAAAATAAATTATTATTACAATTAGTTGAATTAATAAGTTATTAATTATTTTACCCAATAAAATTGCGAGGTTGGAAAAAAAAAGTGAAATTTTTTCAAAATTCCGAGGTTAGAAAAAAAAATGAAAATTATTTCATAATTCCGAGATTGGAAAAAAAAATGAAAATTTTTTCAAAATTTCGAGGTTGGAAAAAAAAATGAAAATTATTTCATAATTCCGAGATTGAAAAAAAAAATGAAAATTTTTTCAAAATTCCGAGGTTGGAAAAAAAAAATGAAAATTTTTTCAAAATTCCGAGGTTGGAAAAAAAAAAAGAAAATTTTTTCAAAATTCCGAATTTGGAAAAACAAAATGAAAATTTTTTCATAATTTCGAGGTTGGAAAAAAAAAATGAAAATTTTTTCAAAATCCCGAGGTTGCAAAAAAAAAATGAAAATTTTTTCAAAATTCCGAGGTTGGAAAAAAAACGAAAATTTTCTTATAATTCCGAGGTTGGAAAAAAAAATGAAAATTTTTTCGAAATTGCAAGTTTGGAAAGATAAAATGAAATTTTTTTCAAAATTCCGACGTTGGAAAATAAAACATAATAATTAATATTATTAATATTAATATTAATTAATTACTTTAATAATAGTATAATTAATAATTATTTAATTAATATTTATTTATTATTTATTATTATATTAATATTTTTATAATTGTTTTCAAATAGCTTTGAACAACCGGCCCCTGTATGATATATCTGAGCTTTTCTGTGAGATATACCGGTTCTAAGACCATTTCTTTCACTTCGTCTTCGAGTTGTAAAACAAATGTATTTCAAATTTTCAAAGCCAAGCGGTTTTGGCCGAACCAATTGTCAAGACATTGTAACCGAGGATAATTAATTATTACTACTTCAGTTAATGGCTATTATACTCTATTATAAAACAATTATACCATTCGCTCTCGTCGTATATGGCTGATAGCCGACTCGGTGCTACGCACCTCGTCGGCTATCAGCTCATATACGACTCGAGCTCATGGTATGATTGTTAAACATTCTGCGGATATTCCGAGTTTTATTTTACTAGGTAAAGAATGGCATGCATCAAGCGTGATAGTTATTCAGGGAATGAGCTAGACGTCTCGCGTTATAACATCTCATATATGCAAATTTCGCGTTTATGTTCCGTACGTATATTAATTAAAGCGATCGTATGTAAATCACCTGTTAACAGTCAACACACTGCCAACTTTCGTGCGAATAAATTATGCCAAATGTTTACCCAATAAGAGCTTCCTATTCTACGGTTGAGAACGGATTGAGTGCTGTCAGCCAATAGGGAACTGTAGTTTTGACGATTGTTTCGTTCAGTAATGAGGCTTTACGTTCGTTTACGTGCTTCGGTGAATGTTAACTATTACAACTGTCTTTTCACATTTTTTCACGTTATACAGATTATTATTTTATGTTATTGGTAATCGATATTTTACCATTGTTATTTTTCTAAGAATACATGTAGTAACCAAACGACTAACAAATAGTAAAATAATACTGTAAAACTTGCTTTCCATCACGTCCTGTGTTTACTGTACTATATAGTGTTCCAATTATTAATTTGTACGAACAACAATGAACTATAAATATATTTGTACGAACAACAATGAACTAAACAATAATAATTAATTACAAGGAAATGAGGCAAATACTTCACTAATTACATTAAGTTTCCTGATATTATCGGACCGTTTATTCTCATTTTAAATTTTAACAGCAATATCTAAACGGATTTCATCAATTAAGTAGCCATGCACTCTCTCTTGGGGGAGAAATGACAGGGAGCTTATTAAGATTTGGAAATTATTGTACAATCGAATTACATTTATTCCGATTTCTGTTAAATTTTTTGAAGAACAACCTAGTAAAGATAATTCTGGCTAATGATCACTTGTAAAGATTCAGTATTTTCTTGTCTTGCTATGAAAAAATTATACATTTTATACCTAATTTGCTTAAAATGCGTGAAATCGTGTATCATAGGCACATGAATAATAAAAATCTTTTCGTGGTTCATGCCCTACAGTTAAGGCCGTCCTTCGAGAGCCCAGCTCTTGTTATAATCTAATAGGAATACACCACTGTATTGTTATTACTTCTCAAAATTATCTATCCGATTTGAACATTTTCAAAATGTAAAGTTTGTTCGTTCACTACAACCAGGTATATTAATCATGTTTCGGTCGGTACTCTAGTTTAAATAAATTATTACAAAGCCCAGTCGAATTGTAATCAAGACCCAACGTTTCGACACTCCAATCTAGTGTCTTCATCAGGGGCCTGTCATTGTCCTGAAATCATTTCAAACATTTTGAAAACCATTTTTCGCTCGCTACTCTGCATGTTTAAATAAATGATTACAAAGCCCAGTCGAATTGTAATCAAGACCCAACGTTTCGACACTCCAGTCTAGTCTCTTCATCAGGGGTGATCTAAAACTGCGATCGTGGCTTCTTAAATACCCATGGGATGACGTCATCTGTCAAGAGGATGCATATATTCCTCTGGCAAATAGGCACCGCCATCCCTATTCAAAGCATGATTACTCATATTTATGTGCCACGCTTCTTAGTAATTACGTTAGAGTTTTCCCACGCAATCTCATGTTTGGTGTAACATACACGTTCGGCTAAAGCTGATTTTCCCTTGTCTAAAGTTGAAACAGCCTTTTGATGTTCTTTTAGCTGTGTACCAAACTGGCGTTTAGACTGACCCAGATACTCATTGCCGCAGTCACCGCTTGGTATAGAATATATAGCATGAGTCTTGTGATTTGTTTCAACAGGATCTTTTGGCTTTGCGAAAATATGGCCTAAAGTCAAATAGGGTTTTAAGGCAACCTTAATATTACAATTACTTAAGATTCTCTTGATTGGTTTTGTGACACCTTGAATGTATGGAACTATTGCAAAACCCTTAACAGAGGTATCATCCTCAGAGTTATTTTGGTTCCTACAAACAGGTGGTCTCCGGCAATCATTAAGAAAACGCTTTGGGTAATTGTTTTCCCCTAAAACATTTAGAACATATTCACGTTCATTAGCTTGAGAATTACTGTTTGACGGCAACGATTCAGGTCTTTGAAGCAAAGTTTTTGCTACGGATCTTTTATGGCTTACTGGGTGATGAGAGTGGTATGACAAGTATTTGTCTGTGGGTTTGCGATAAACATCAGTCTCTAACTTCGTTTCGACAGTTCTGTGCACATTCAAATCTAAAAAAGCTAAATGTCCATTTATCTCACGTTCTACCGTGAATTGGATGGACGGCTCAATAGAATTTAAATGTTGCAGCAGAATATCGATCTCATTTGTAGTAACCGCAGAGATGACATCATCGACGAAACGTTTCCAAAACGATAGGGACACCGGCAAGATCAACTGGGATATTTGTAAACAAGGAAACGACATTAAATGATACCAACACTTGATCTGTTTTAAGAGTTTTACCTCTTACAAATTCTGCAAAATTACAGGAATTTTTGACAGTGTTTTCGGTATTTCCCACCACAGAGGATAAACTTTTCGCCAAAAAACTTGAAACTCCATA
>CACRXK020003509.1:17451-35885 GCA_902702795.2 Paramuricea clavata | reverse complement strand
TATAAAAACCGGGGGGGGGGGGTGAAAACTGTGGCGGGCTCATATTTGAGCCTTGTTCAGTGGCAATTACCATGAATTTAGGGACCAGTAGTCATGAGCTGCTGTAGTCATGGAAATGGCGTCATTTTCACTCAAAATCCGCCATGTTTTTGCGGACACTTTAGGATAGGATAGGATAAAACTTTATTTGACTACGCTGGCCACTTCAACCATAGCTGCTTTCCAAGTGGGGCGTAGATAAATGTTACAAAAATATATAAAATACAAAATCACTAAGAAAATTAAGAACTACGAATACAAATACATATTACAAAACAAATGGTATACAAAACTCAAATAGCTAATTCGTCAGACTAACAGAGGAAATATTTCTATTGAAAGAATTTAAAGATTCGCTGTTTCTTACTTGTTCAGGAATACTATTCCAGATTTTAACCCCACTATATCGAAAACATTTTCTGCCATACTCGGTATTTGGTCGGGGCAGAAAGAGAGACGAATTTGAACCTCGTAAATTATAACTGTGGATATGGTTAGAATTCTGGAACATTGATGAGAACCTCGATGGTGCCAAATTATTGACAACCTTAAACATGAGACAGGCCATATTATGTTTTCGCCTTTCTTCCAAGCTTATCCACCCTAATTGATCGAGGGCCAGTTGAGATTGCCCAGGCTCATCTTTAAAGTTCATTATAATTCTAGCACATCTGTTGTGAAGTTTTTGTAGTCGTTCAGACTGGCCTCTACTAATGGAATTCCAAACTTCACAACAGTAGTCGAAAGGGGGTTGGACAAGACCATAATAGACCGACTTCAAAGTATCAGAATTAGTGAAATCCTTTATCTTTTTCATGGCACTTATTCCAGAAGATATTTTTTTAGAAATTTGGTCAATATGACTGTCCCAAGTTAAAAATTGATCAATTTTGACTCCAAGAGTTTTTGTAACTTGAATCCCTTTAATTGGTTCATCTCCAATAAAAACACGCGGTTGTTCTTCTAACGTGTTAATATTGTGGCGTGATCCAATCAAAAGATATTCCGTTTTGACAAGGTTAAGAGAGAGCCTGTTCGATAGAAGCCATTCTCTGATATTATTGAGATCGACATTAACGGCCACCTCCGCTTCCTTAACTGATTTACCGGACACTGTGATGTTAGTATCGTCGGCGAACATGCGTGCTGTAGAGTGTTGTAAACAATTCGGCAAATCATTGATATAAATTAAAAACAGAAGTGGACCCAAAATTGAACCCTGGGGAACGCCATATTTTAGATATTTTAGTGTGGAAAGTTCCCCATTTACTTGACATTTCTGAGATCGATCTGATAAGTACGATTTGAGAAGCATAAGAGGCGTGTTCTTAATACCATATAACTCTAGTTTAGCCAGTAAAATGTCGTGGTTTACCGTGTCAAATGCTTTTTTTAAATCGAGAAAAACGGCAAGATTATACAAACCACGATCCATATTAACATACCACTCATCAGTACAATCAAGCAAAGCAGTGGACGTGGAATGAAAGCGCCTGAACCCAAACTGCTGTTCAGACAATAAATTATTTGTGGTAAAATATTCGTATAACTGCTCATACAAGATCTTTTCAAATATTTTGCTGATGACCGGCAAAATTGATATTGGCCTATAATTGTCTAAAACGGAGCGTGAACCCTTCTTATGAAGCGGTATAACTCTAGCAATTTTCCATTCAGAGGGGAAAATTCCCATCCCAATAGCAGAGTTAAACAAATTGGTCAAAGATGGTGTAATTACAGAAGCAGATTTTTTTAGAATTTTAGCCGGTATTTTGTCACATCCAGTAGATTTAGAAATAGACAAATTGTTAAGTAGCCTAAAAACCTGTGATTCGTTAACAGGATGCAAAGTAAATTCCAAACTAGTATTTAGATTATCACTCATATGCCTGCCAAAATTTAAATTCTGAGTGTGTTCAGAGCAGGAGTCTCCAATTTTACCACCAATACTTGTAAAATAGTCATTAAGACAATTAGCCATTCTCACAGGAGAAGTAATTGTATCATTTCCTAGCTTTAATTCGTTAATCATTGTGTCCTTCTTTTTTCTCCTAAGGATATCATTAATCGTCCTCCAAGCCTGTTTTGGATTGTTTTGATGTTTGTCAAATTTGCTTTTGTAGTAAACTTTCTTAGCTTCACGCATTGCAATGTTGACATTATTCCTATAATGTTTATACTGGCTCCAATCTTCACTTAAATCCGACAAAATTGCTTTTCTTTTCAAACGGTCCCTTTCAAACATTTTGTTTCTGATATTCCTAGAAATCCATGCCACAGATGTTTTATTTCGTACCCGTCTTTCCCTAACCGGGGCATGTTTATCAAGAACAGTTATAAAAAGATTTTTCCAACATGCCCATTTATTATCAATATCAGTTTCTCTGTCAACTAAATACCACGGTAAGTTTATAAGGTCGACTTTGAAATTCTCAACATTGAAATGCTTGAAGCTTCGAAATTCGACTTTTTTGCTAGCGTGTGGTTTAAGATATGAATTAATTTTTCTTACTACATAAATTAAACTATGATCACTCACTCCCATATGAATTACATCATGAAATGCAATTCGCTCAGGACAGGAGGTAATACAAACGTCTAGTAACGTAGAAGACGATTCCGTAATCCTTGTAGGCTTATCGATTACTTGTGTAAGTTGATAAAGTTGCATGATAGAATGTAAGTGTTTAGCAGAAGAGTTAGACTGGTCTAACAGATTACAGTTTAAATCTCCTAATAAGTAAATTTCCTTGTTCTCGTTATCGACATTCTTAAGCAAAGATTCAATTTGTGAGAAAGATTCGACGGTTGCTGACGGCGGACGATAAATAGTAGAAACGATAAAGGAACGAGAGTTGGGCCGGTTAATTTCCAAACATACTGACTCTAAATTTTCCGGCACTAAATCACCACGATTTAAATATGATATCGTCCGCCTAATGTAAAAACAGACACCGCCACCGTGTTTGTCCCTATCCATGCGAACTATATCATATCCGTCAATATTAACAAATTCACTTGGAATATCAGGGTGAAGTCTTGTTTCATTGAGTGCCAGAATATCAACAGTCTGATTTTCTAACAATAAGCGAATTTCATCAATGTGTTTCGACAAACTGACAATATTCAGTAATGCCATCTTGAAACCCCTAAGATATGGTAACCTATTCGAATACAACATTTCCTCCGAGTTAGTCTGACGGATGTCGCGTCAATTTAAAAAATCCATATAGTTTCTTTGCATTATCGTGCTACCTTTGCGGTTCAAGTGCAAACCTCCACGATTTAAACAATCTAAATCTATGTTAGTATGGTTAATAAAGTCAACATTATTATCTGAGCAGAATGAATTAAGTAGATTGTTTGTTTGATTAACTTTTGTTTGAATTAGATGACCATCTTTTCTGATGGTAAGAGCCGAGATGGCTACTTTGATATGTGCAGATTTTTCTCGCACTTGACTAACTAATTTAATTCAAAACTTTGAATTTATCAATGCAAAATTCCTACTGTGATCACAAAAACTTTGATTGTAGTATAAAAAGGCATGTTTCATACGGCAAATCCGTTTAATTCAGGCTAATCCTATTCGTTATTGCATTTATCGATAGGTCGAGTTTAAAATACGTTTCAAACGACGAATTCAATGGATCGGATTATACAGAAACAGAAACCACAGGATCAGAAACAAATGTTAACATATAATTCATGCATTTAATTCGATACGACGTATGATACAGACATTGTATCCGTCTGACCATGACGGATAAAACGTTTTGGATGAATTTAAAATTCCGACCCATCGAATTTAACCGTGTGTATATAGTTTTACATGTATAATTGTTTCAAAATTCTTTACTGTCTTCGCGCCGTCTTATATTTTTGTGTAGAAAGTATAAGGCAATTGTATGAAGTATGAAGTTTGAACCATGATTAAGCCAATTTAGTTTTTCTATACTGCATGTATTCAAATTGGTCTTTTTGTATAGTCATAAAACACAATGTATTGAATAGGTCATTGAATATCTTGTGTCTTGTCTTTCCTTACCGATGCAGAGCCAGCGGAAATCCATGCCGCAAAAGTGATGATGGAAACCACGTTCAAATACATGACAGAGAATTCTGAAACACCTGTGAACAAGCTAAATGAAGAGTTAAATTGAAACTGAGTTAAAATAGGTATATAAAATAACTATTCAAACAGCTTTAGGTTTGGAGAAGTCTCAGTGTTAAACCGATTAAGTCTGTTCGCCGTCAAACTTTTCTTTCAACTAAACACAGAATTTACCCATGCAAAATTCCTACAGTGATCACATAAACTTTGATGGACTCAACTCTCAAACAACAAAGAAATAATGACCAGCGGTCACGATTTAAGATATCCAATGTGTGAAAATGTAGTACACTAGTAGTTAATTGAGGAAACAATTAAATTAAACAAATAAACCGAATAAAGTTAAATAAATTTTACCTGTTTAACTTCTGTACGAAAACTTGCAATGAAACAAAGTCCTTGTATATGTGCTTGGGTTTGTGTTGTCACCGGAAATCTTTCAAACCTAGCTTCAGCTCAAAACTGCTGAGGAATAGGGGAGTTCCCACAAAGCACACAGGGAGACGGTAGTGCAAACAACTTTTGTATAGATCGGATTATAGTGTCAATATAGTGAAGGCTATGCAAGTACTCCGCGGACGTGACAAGAAACAGCTTTAAAATTTGAATTTATATACTTTTAGTTGTGACGAAAAAGTATTAACTACCGTTATTAGAAAGCAGGACGAAAATGATATATTAACACAATGAAATTCATTGATTGTAGGAAAAAATAAATAATGAAAATCTCGCGAGATTTTAGACGTCGTCCTAGCCCGCGTGCAGGCCCAAGGGAACTAATAGTTCCCTTGGGCCTGCGCGCACGTGGGCTAACGTCGTCCTCGCCCTGACGCCCTCAGGTTGTTTCCAACGGCAAAACACAGACTATCACGTCCGCGATCACGTCTTCTATTTCAAGCTACTATAGAACTGTTCAAATTATAGTTGTATAGAACTTCTCTCAACCATAAGTCCATAAACACTTGTCTTAACTTGTCCTTAAAGCCTGGTTCACACTGGTAATTTTGTCGTCGATTTTGTATTTCTGACAGATGCAAATGAGTGAGCTTGCACACAAAAGTATAGAGTCGCTTTTTAGACGTAAACAATTCTCAGTCTTTTACACGTCATTCATCAACCTCGCAAGCAAGGGCCTCCACACCCGCGGCGGGGTCATTCATTCGATCACATTTGCCAGCCTAAACTGTATTGCATGATTACATACGATGGATAATAGTTAATAATAGTTATAATAATAATTTGTAATAATTTATAGTTCAAGTAGTGTTGAACGAGTATTTTTGTCGTCGTCGTTGACGACTTGATGTTGCGTTTCCGTGTACGTGCTTAAAAATTTAAATTTCAACTTCCCAGAAACGCGCTGTCAGTATATTTGGTAGAATTCTTATTGATATATGCAACTGAGGTATAATCAGTTTAATAATGCGAAAACTGTATATATTGCGGCAGGAAACGTTTTATTATTAGCAGACTGTGAAAGATGTCCCAAAATTAGGTTCATAGTGGATCAAACATCACTATAAAGCGGCTAAAGCCTGTTAATTGTTCAGTATTTGAGCGAAACAAAACATTTGCCATGCATATTTCCGTTATAGTTTCGACTGTTTATGAGTATAGTTAACTAAACATAATTTTACTAAACTAATTTATATAGAACTGTTTGGACATTGCATTGTGGGAGTGATGCAAATCTGAAGGCTGTCGTGCAACCGAGTGTGAATATAATAATGAGGAATTGCCAATAAATGTGGGTGAGTTAATAAGCGAGTCAAATTATTTTAATACCCTATCATGTAATGTAGGTATAAAATATCATTTCATCTAGGTATGGCTATGGGCCATGGCATGTTTGAAAATAGATATATAGTCTCTTAGCCCATGCACATTGATGAAATACGCCGGAATATTTATAAGCAGTTTTAGACATATTATGTACTAAATGAGACCAATCTTGATAAATGAGACCAATCTCCTCAATTTTAATCGAGGAGATTGGTCTTCGTGATCAAGTCCGCTGTTCACCAAGTTTTGAAATTATCAGAAGAGATCGAAGTGTAAATGCCGCAATGGTGGGGGCGTTTGCATTTCTATTCGCGGTGTAACATTAATTAATACAGTATAATTATATACAGGCATTATAATACTTTCAATATTGCAAGATGGTATCTCGTTCGCTTAAAATTGACATTTCATGATGTAACTATTGGGATAATGGGATTTACTATTGTCTCTGTTAAATTTGCGTGGGCAAAGCCGCAGACGTCATTGCATGTCTAATATGCATGGGTGATTCATGATTTATGCATGCATGCGTGTATCGCTTGTCGTTACGGTCCACATTAATATGTATTATATAATAACTACAGTGAAACACGCAATTTGATTGGTCAACAGCCGTGCAGGATCAGACAATCCTGCACGGGAAATTCTGAACAGAAATTATTGCATATAATTTTACAAATATACTCGCACTGTAAAGTTTCATTGTACGATACCTTTCGACTTTGAAGTAAGTTTCCAATTATTGAGACGTTGGTTTAGTTGTATGAATAAATTTCTGATCGATACATTGCTATTCAGCAAGTAGCAACGCGTATAAGCGTTGAAATTCATCAGACCATGGCATGCAAGTACAACATCTCTCGCTTCGAAGTTGATCAAACGCTTCGCAATCTTCACATATTCAGCTAGAGAATATTCACTACTACTTTGACTGTCTGTTTAGCGGGTTTTCCATTTCAAATTTCGTATATTTTATCGAAAAAGTCCCTGTATTTTCGCTGTATACTTTCGCGAATTTGCGATCAAATTCTGTCCACATATGTTGTTGTTTTCAATAGCGTGGATTAGCGATTCTCTGATTGGTTAATTCACGAATGTTGTGAGAACTGCACATTTCATCAGTAATTTTAATCAAGTTAAGCGTCGTTTCACTGTAGTAATTTTATAAAACAATTACCAAATGGTTTTCCCGCGCAGGATAGCATGATCCATGCACTTGGGATGTTGCTCGACTTTCGGAAAGCGTAAAAATACACTCGCCTACGGCTCGTGTATTTTTACGCTTTCCGAAAGTCTCGCAACATCCCTCGTGCACGGATCACGCAATCCTGCACGGAAAACCATTCGGTATTCCTTTATTCATTATGGTATAAAAATTACTAATCCTTACGAATGTACAGTCATACTGTTGTTTCCACTTCAAGAATTTGTTCCAATATTTTGTCTGTGATATATTTATCACTTATTTAATATCTACAATTAGCAGGCATTTAAAATGTTCTCATGAGATTTGTTATTTAAACTATAGTGACCAAAATATCATTTTGGAATGATCCAAATTTTGGAATGATCCAATACTGGTTCAACACTACTTGAACTATAAATGATTAGAAATGATTATAAATATAAATAAATATAAATACTCGTTCAACACTACTTGAACTTTAAATGATTACAAATGATTATAAATAAATATAAATAATTAATGATTATAAATAAATATAAATAATATAAATGATTATAAATTATTATTGTTTAAGCGATCTCTGCTTAAACAATAGAGAGGTTAAGATACCTCGGTTTCGGTGTACGGGTACGAGTGTGTCATCTTGTTTTACTGATGTCTGTATAATTCCATCATACTTTTTATGTTTTCTTGCAATAGACAATGATTTAATGCGAAAAATGTGCACCTTAATTACGAGTAAAGGTACAGACATCGACGAAAATATTGCTAACCAAAATCATGCTACCCGTACACGTGTATACACCGAAACCGGGGTATCTTAACCTCTTTAATGTTTGATTGCGGACCGGTTGCCGAACATGACGTTTTGTGGACCGGCACGTGATACGGTTTTGACCAATCGGCAAAGAGAAAATTGAACTTTGACACCAACTATATAACAATAAAATATATAGTTTTGATATTTTTGATGTTTGAGGTTTAATATGAAATAAATAACATGCGCTTGGTTATCGTCTATAGGGGTGGGAACTTGTGGACACAACATTCAAATTTCCCTAAACAATTTTACAAGGCTTTTATGTTTTACTTTCGTTTTAAAAATATTATAGTTTTACTACTTAACGTAACTACTTAATATCTACAATTAGCAGACATTTAAAATGTTCTCATGAGATTTGTTATTTAAACTATAGTGACCAAAATATCATTTTTGGAATGATCCAAATTTTTTCACATACCAAGAATCATATCGGGATTATACTTAATCAACTATACTTTATAAATATACTTAATAGTGACACTTAATAAATATTAAATACCAACAAATACTATTTCTTTGACATTTTGTCTTTATTTATTTATTTATAAATACATTCACAGCAAGTTAGCTTATTGTGTCTTTATTTATTTATAAATACATTCACAGCAAGTTAGCTTATCGTGTCTTTATTTATTTATAAATACATTCACAGCAAATCTGCTTATCGATGATAATCGTCTATTTTACAACACTACTCATAGGCAGTGGTAATAAATACTTTGTGCATAATGTATTGCAGTCTATTTTATATTATCCAAAATCCATTTCCAGGCGACAAATTGAAAAATATAACTGATATAATTCATTTTGTACTATTTCAAGCTTTCCTATATTTTGTAGTCTTTCCTTATCTACTTGCGCAACACCATGATCCTCCAGTGCAGCCGTATCTTCCAAGAACGTATTTATTTACCCCACAGTCAGTCAAACATTCATTCGGTGCATTGCATGTCTTCTTCAGCGCTGGTTTCGATGTTACGATGAAACGGAAAATTCGTCGGTGAATTTTATTCGGTCTGACGGTGCTGGGGCGAGATGTGGGTCGTTCTGTGGGTGGTGTACGTCTGGTGTTTCCACCCGGATTACAAGCTGCAAGTACAGAATTAAGAAAATGAAATAAAACTCACATGCCTAATTATCATTGTTCCAGTACACAGAAGCATAGAATAGAGATCAGCACTTGTTTCCATCTACCAAACTGACGCCTGACGTCATGGCTATGTAACTAACCCAAACCCTATCCCTACTCTAACCCCTAACCCAACCCTAACCCTAACCAAATTAATACAAAAAATCCAACTAAAAGAAACAACTTTAGAAATTGATCAAATGACGTATAAACGTCAGTTTGATGGTTAGAAACAAGTAAAAACCTACAATAGAACAGGTATAACTATAAGCTTTATATATTAAGAGGTATACGGATAACAGATTTACCGTTGTGATAATCACGCAAAATTCTAACATTGTCATTGAGTAGTCAAATCTTGAGTAAAATCCTAGCTCTGATGTTTAAGAATGTGTAGTCATTTGCTGAGCCCTTTTATTTATTTTAAGCCAAGATAGCTATATACAGTATTATTATATATATATGAAGTATATACTGTAAAAACGTACCTTCGTTAAACACAACCACAACACTTAAAACTACAACGACGAAAACCAAAGATAGCTTCATTTTTTCTATAGCCTTTTGTATATTCTTTAGTGACTGTGTAACTCCAACAAAATGAGCCTCTATCGATCTTGTGAACTTGGTGTCTAAGATTTCGAGTCTGATACTGTAAACGTGCAGGGGCAAGCGTATTTATACTCTCCAACACTCGTGGGTGCGACCTTAAGAGCCAATTGCATAAATTTAACTACACATTGGTATGAATTTTAGGTGCCGCTGAGACCAACATCCTGTTCCACAACGCATGAGAAAAATCTCTTTATATTCAAACTGTAATGACTCGCGAATTTATGGGTGTATACGTTGACGAAGATTAGGGAATGACCTGTGAATCTGCATGATGACCACAAATCCACAATTTTTATGATAAGTGATTTTTGAATTAGTCTGCAAAATCCTTTACATGAGTATAGAACGCGCGTTTTATGGGACACATGAGATAATGCGATTCACCGCAGCAATATTAGTTATTCACTAGCAAAGACGAAAGAGTCAAAGAGAGATCACTACGCCATGACCAGTTTCTTGTTAGACAATATAGGTTTCCTACATCCTACCAATAACCAGAAGAGCAAGAAGCTCTTTTAGCTACTCATTTTAGTGGCCTATATCCGAGCAACCGGCGCCACAATCGGATTTGTGGCTGTCTGCATTGACTTCATTTATGAATGGGGACGTACTATCTCCAGTCCGTGTATTTAGATTATGCATTGTCCTGTACGGATATAGGATCTGACTGCACGAGGAAAAGATTTGGACAAGGAAAATATTTATAGTTCATGTATAAATGCGGCAAACCTAGCTATATATAGCCATAAAAATGATACTTCATGTTAAGCGTCCAGCTATTCTAGGTGGGGGTAGGAGCTTTTCGTTGTTTTTTTTTAAATGCATGCGAGTCACAATTTTAGTCACGGGTATAGATATATCTATTTCATACAATAAAATAAAAGTGATAATTATATATAATGATATTTAATTGATTACATAAATACTAATTTCGGTATACTGGATCAAGATACACAATAACCACAGCTAACTTTAAATGAGTTTCAAAATTTGTCAGACCATTATAACTATATTTTGCAATAAGATTCTTGGGTAGGGCGTGGAAGCTATAAAAAATAAATATTTAATATTTCATGTGACCGGCCCATTGACAGGTCAAGTCGAATAACTACGCATTTCCTCTAAACTGGAGGTTTCGCCACTTAGTTTCAGGAATGTTCGTTTTGATTCGTATCCCAATATGATATTATGAGAAGTGCCCAGCAAGTGCGAGGCACGATTTGTTTGCGAGAGTATCACTAACATAGATCTTTCTCGTAGATGGGGATTTCGAGCAAAAACAATATAATAGGACCTGATCGGGAACAGTTACTAATCATGCAACAACGCAACAAAGCCTTAATCACGGTAGCTCACAATTTTAAAACCTGCATATTTGTAAATAGACGTAATTTTGTGTAATCAGTATTTCGTATTTTAAATGTAAAGTTTATCTCATGTATCTTTTATCTTATGATTGATTAATTAATTAAAGACTTATTGTTCAATTATTGTTAATATTGATAGGGATAGCGTGACAAGACAAGAGGCTTACACAGTACACTCAATAATTTTCATCTACAAAACGCTTCAATCGAATGAGATGCCAACAAAATCTTGATATACTTCACATATAGTCTGCTTTGCGGAGTACATCCCTCTCCCCTGACAAACACTGTTTGCAGACTGTACCTAATTTTATCCAGTTATAAATTAGATCGCACCAATGATAAACAACATTTGGCAGTTTGAACATTTACATTTGTTCTGTCATTGTGATGAGTAGCTTTGGAAAACAAACCATTACATATGTGCAAACTACAGTGTATAATAGCTGAGGTAGCACTTCACTTGCGATAGTAACTTCTAGTATTACAGCTCACATTATTGGCAAGGATAGCGTGACAAGGGGTTTAGTTGCGTCAATGTACACTCCTACGCCAAGCCCTTGACAATAGAATCTTCCTTTTTTGACTTAATTATGACCCTCGTGCAACTTTCTCATGACCCACTGTGGTTTGACTTTAATACCTACACAATTTGTGAGTTTTGTACAGCCTTACTATAGAGGGTTTGGCAAATGCAATGACAACGAGAACGTACTCATCAACAATGACAACAATAGCATCTTGAGAATAGAATCTTCCTTTTTTGACTTAATTATGACCCTCGTGCAACTTTCTCATGACCCACTGTGGTTTGACTTTAATACCTATACAATTTGTGAGTGTTGTACAGCCTTAAGGCCCGTTTACACTTGCAATTTTTACCGCGATTTCTAGTGCGATTTTCTCCTTCTGATGGATGTGAACGAGTAGATGAGTTACGAATGTTCGGAGCCTTGTACCCTCATCTGAACATTCATAACTTATCCACTCGTTCACATCCATCAGAAGGAGAAAATCGCACCTCAAATCGCAGCAAAAATTGCAAGTGTAAATTACGAGCCTTTATGTGAATTCACTTACTATTGCTACTTCAGGGAAGATAAGTGCTTTCAAAAGTTTAGTACAAATGTATGTTTTGGCTCGAATACAAAGGTATAAGTAATTTCGTATATTGACGACTGTGTACCGATGCAACCAGAGCGCTCTCAGAGACTGCGTGGTAAACCTTTGCCAATTTTTCATTCAGCCTTTTTGTCCAAATTAAACCAAAATTTAATCGATTTGTGCTTGGCGTATTGCCAAATTTTTGTATTAATTAATACGGTTTTTCTTATTTTTTGAGCTATTATAACACACACAATTAAGTTGACGCATGCATCATGATTTCAATGGTCTATATTGGATGACCAATAGTCAATAGAATAAGAAAGTCAGGAAACTCGACGCAGACATAATAGACCTCATTATCTACATTTTTTGTCTTGGTTTATGCAACAAGAAATGGTCGGTTCCACTATGGGTCACATGTGCATTGTATTTTCGCTAGGGCAACCAATATAGCCATGTTTTGAATTAACCATTGTGTAATATCACGACTGTAGGTAATTATCCAACACACTGCGATTGGTTGGTTGGGCGAAAAAACAATACACACGTGACGATGAACCGACAGCCGAAAACGTAGATAATTGGGTCTATTATGTCTGCATCAAGTTCCCTAACCTTATTCTATTGAAACAGAATTTGAAACAGAATATTCTATTTGAAACAACCATGACATTGTTCTACTAGACCAACTTTACTAATAATCTTAGTGTCAAAATTCGTCTCTTAGTCTTAGATAAAATTCTCGATTTCATTAATAATTAACTATGCGAGAGTCTGGAACATAGCCATGTTGATATTGTATAATTTTCGGGATAGGAAGGAAGAAATTTTCAATAATGCGTGGTTGCATGATGTTCGTCGATACGTTTCCCACATGATCAGAATATAAGGGCGTTCTTTTGATGTTCACCGCTAATTCTGCATCATTGAAGTGTCTCAGCGCCATTTACCCGCCATACATGGTACAAAAGCTTGCATGATATTTCATTAATTATGTTTGGCTAAAATGCACTTAAATTGATTTTATTAATATTGGCCGTAATATATGGGAAGAAATGTGGACAAGGTGGGATGGGCGTGTAGGCAATGATCAAAATTCAAAAGTTGAACTCAACTGGCCAAACGAGAACCCGAGCTTTGAGTATGTCTTTCTTGGCTCTGTCAAATTGGCTATACCTGTATTACACGCGTAAAAATCTTCATGCACAGCTTGTCAATAAGATGTGTTCGCACTGCTTGTTCCCAGTTGTGGACAAGTTTGTCGGAACAAGTAATTGTAATCATCTTGTAACAAGGTTGACAAGGCCAACAGACTCGCAACAGATCTACCATCCGCACGTATAACAAGCTATTAACAAGTTGATGACAACAAGCTCGTACTGATACCAACCCAACTTGTTACTAACGTATTTTAAAAATAATGTAGCTGTTTTAAAAACGTCGCTATCCGATTTCCAACGATTTTGACTGCATACTAAAATCTTATCTCATTATAAATATTCTTGCTTTAAAATCAAAAGGATACTCTCTTCAGTCCTAGTTTTCAAATCAATTGGACACTGAATACATTGAAAGTCGAGCTTTACTGGACTTCTATTAGGCCACTTTAGGATCGAACCAGGCGGAAATTATCAAATTAATGAACAGATAGTTGCATACACATTTTTATTGTTTAACGCTATTACAATCACTGCATAATTTAGGATAACTTTTGTGTATTTCACGTTTCCTGATATAAATTCGTCTACAAATGAAACATTTCCAAATTGTCCGTTTTTCATCGATTCACCACGTCCATGTTCTCTGTAAAAAATAAGACAAGACACGCAAGTACATACTGATACTCCTCGTATTTGTATTCTCAGTTATCAGTTTCTAGCTTAAAGGAAAATGGGAATAAAAATTTGTCTCGTATGAAAGAATTCTTAAAATTATAGGGAAAACCTTTTTTACAGCTTCTTGAAATGTTGCTTTCTATACAGGGTGTATAAAAAAAAAACTGAACAGATTCGAAATTGCTCTCAATTTCGCAAAACAGCTATTTGTATCCGCTTTTTTATGTATATAGCTTCTTTGGGTACTTATAATGTAGAATAATGAAAAAAATTTCTCGAACTCAAATTTTGTGAACCAGGGGGTGTGTCTTTTCCAACAAACTAAAAATGGCTCGCGCACAAAATTTAAAAGCTCTAATAATATTTTGAGTTGATAGATTGAAAATTTGTCGGGTTTTTAATTACTGTACAAAATTTCAGACAATTTGGTTTAGTTTAAGCCCTTTAACTATTCACGCAAAATTACATTTTCCCGTTAAAATTATCTATTTGCATGCTTAATTAATGCCTTTGCCTAATTTGCATATTTCAGCAATATGCAAATTAGGTAAAGGCATTAATTAACCATGCGAAAGGCTGATTTTTTAGAATAAAATGAATAGTTAAAGGGCTTAAACTAAACCAAATTGTCTGAAATTTTGTACAGTAATTAAAAACCCAACTAATTTTCCATCTATTAACCCAAAATATGATTACAACTTTTAAATTTTGTGCGCAAGCCATTTTTATTTTGTTGGAAAAGATACACCCCCCTGGTTCACAAAATTTGAGTTCGAGAATTTTTTTTCATTATTCTACATTATAAGTACCCAAAGAAGCTATATATATATATATATATATATATATATATATATATATATATATATATATATATATATATATATATATATATAAATATATATATATATATATAAACGGATATAAATATATATATAAACGGATATAAATAGGTGTTTTGCGAAATTGAGAGCAATTTCAAATCTGTTCAGTTTTTTTTATACACCCTGTATAGTTCTCGAAATATTTAGACCACAATCATCAGAAATCGGTCACCTGTCTGCCATCTTAGATTATTGCGGATATGCATTGCATAATGGTCATTATATGAGTCATAAATGATATTTCGGCCACTATTTCCGAAATAACCGAAATTGACTGACATAGGCATCTGTGTACTAGTTGTTATTTGGTCACCTAGGAGTAGTTTTATATGACTAACCCTGCTTTTGACGTCACCGAAAACACCGTTGATGAGATCGAACTAAATCCAAGATGGCGCACAGCTCATTGTTTCCAGTTAAATATTTCAAAACTCAAGCAAGATATGAAAAATCGGTGAAGGAGTTTTATATATCATTTTAAAAGTTCTATCAAACGAGATAAATTTAATTTTTAACCATTTAATTAAACATTCTTATTAAAGTGAAATTGCAAACTGATAATAACAACGCGTCCGCTCAAATATGGATTTAAAATTGTCTGTAGTCAACAGCTAAAATTGACCACTAAAAGCTGTTCAAATCATTGTTTTTTATAAACTTCATAGTACGGCATCACTTTTAGTTATGATCTAAAAATTACTAATCCTTACGGTTTTGCACTTATTCTTATTCTTTTTCTTCCACGTTCGGAATTTATTCCAATATTTTAACTAAAATATTAAAAAAAGAGTATATTTTATTGATACAGCTTGGATTGGATGCATGTGTAGCTTAATTACAATCTTTGAGATGACACGTTTTTAAAGGGTGTGCATTTAAAGGTCGCCAAGGGTGCGAGGAGGGCGCCCCAGTTTTAGTTTCGTTCAAATCCAGTGAAAAAGGCCTGAAGTCAAACGTACTGCTTCCCTTCTGTCATTTCCGTAATTTTCACAAACTTCCTCCCAACTGCAGCATTCAATATAGCATTCATGATCCAAACTGCCGCGACGATCACGTTGGAAGAATTCCGTGGCTGCTTCACGCTTCAACATGACATCTTCCATAACATGATCCGTATCATCAACTACAAATGATATTATATGATCTGGTTGTCACTTTTTTCAGAATAATGAATAAAATTAATAGCCTTCCGAAGTTGTACTCAGTCACAAGAAACAGCACTGAGTCAGTTCCTTCAAAAATTTCTTCATATTGTTTAAAACTTAGAATTTACCAATGCAAAATTCCTACTGTGATCACAGAAGCTTTGATAGTGTAAAATCAGCCTTTATGCTTGGCTCTACATTTCAAGGACGGAGGCTTACGGATCCGAATGCTTTGCAATAATAAATATAAATGGTGTTTTTCACAAGCCAAAACTTATTCTGTTTTATCGCTGCCATACAAACATTCAAAGAACTTAAAACAGAAACTATCGTACTTTCCGTTTCCATAGCGTCTTCTTTCCATGAATAAACACCGTTGTCGTGAGAGCAAATGAGGAGTGTTTCGTTGCCATCACTGTCTTTTATCAATTCACGTCGGCCGTAGTTCTCTTCATCGCACGGTCCAAGATCATGATTGGATTGAACATAAACTGGCTCTTGTGTTGTGAACTGAATAAAATCGCCAAAAATTAAGTTCACTTCAGTTATTTTCTTAACATGGAGCAAAAATAGGTACGCTACGCGTACATGAATCCACGAATAGCAATAAATCGTTGCCCCATCCTACCCAATAGCCAATAGCCAATCGACAACTTTAAAAAGTGAATGGCCGCCAAGTGCTAGGTAGTCAAGAACATAATCAGAAAATAATATATGCGTGCATAAACAGGTTATTGATATACCAGTAA
Source organism: Paramuricea clavata (assembly GCA_902702795.2). Lineage (NCBI taxonomy): Eukaryota > Metazoa > Cnidaria > Anthozoa > Malacalcyonacea > Plexauridae > Paramuricea > Paramuricea clavata. The sequence goes on along the minus strand of CACRXK020003509.1, from coordinate 19,113 downwards.
TTTGCGCTAAAACGGTTATTCCACATTAAAATATTTACAATTCTAATTGTAGGACGATACTTAGTAGCACACTTAAACAAATCCATCGTTGGTACAATGGTAGTAAAAATCCACAGTAACTGTGTCTTATGCGTGCAGAATCCGAATGTGTTTTTCACGAATTCGTGGACTTCTGCCCACTGACCTATATAAGGCCAATGCTCCTGCCGTAAAACACGATATTATGAAACACATCAGAATATAATTAATAAATAAAGTATTTTCAATTGTTCGTAAATGATATGTTGAAACAGAGACAGGATAAGTACAATATGTAGTTAAACGCGAACAAGAATCACGCATAAATACATCACTGTTGCACTTTTATTGTGTATTTGTGTCTACATTGAGTGAAATAATAATATACGACATGAGCACAGACTTCATATCGGATCGTATTACATTTCAGAATTCTAACAACAACATCGTGGAGAGTTACGTCCCAAAAAATAATCATTGGCACTCAATGAAAGTGCGCGATGAGCCCAACAATATTAATATACGCTGTGTATTTATGTACTTAACATAATTGTTTCATATGAGAAACTATAAGCAGGAGTGAGAAGTCGGCGCTGCATAATATTGACTTAGAACGCGCAATCAGCTTTATAATCCTTTATTTGTCAAACACTCGAAATCTTAGTGGCTTACTTCTTCGCCGGTTGTTATACTTTAAAATAATTCTGTAGCTTATATTTTACCAAATTTCGCCTTCATTCGAGCGCCAAAACGGATTCAAATGCCTGTTAAGTGTCCAGATGACTCCAAATAGGAAACACAAGTGGAAGACGCTTCGAAAACCAATACGTACTATTTCGTAAATTGCTGAAAAATGTACAGCAAGCAAGCTACTACAAAACAGATACGTAGTTCCAAGATTAATTTACCTTGATTCGCTCCATTTTCATCCATAAGTCATCATATTTCAATGTGTAAATAAATATAAATCATAAATTTTAACCCCTCTTTACCGCCATATTGGATTGTCTCGCGACCAAGCCGTGATTTGTAATTACGTAATTTTTGGTAATACTGGTCGCTGATTGGCTAAGTTAACACTGAACTGAATAGCTAACACGTCGATAGCAAATTATCTACTTCGTAGATTCAAAAATCATGCATTATTTGACTGTCTGTTTTAAAGGCTGATTTATACTGTCAAAGTTTCTGTGATCACAGTAGGAATTTTGCATAGGTAAATTCTAAATTTTGAAAGATTTGTACGAGAAATATTTGAGGGAACTGACAGAGTGTTACAGTGGCGTGCTGGGTACTATTTTTCTGGGGGGCCAGTGGGCTGTCAACAAATATGCGCCCCTATAATGTTTCGCTTGATAAACGAGGGCCGAAGGCACGAGCCGAGCGCCGCAGGTGCGAGGTTTCCGGGGGCATGCCCCCCGGGAAAATTTTTGAATTTAGAGTCTCTGAAATTCCATTTCCTGGACTTTGGGGGAAGATTTGACAGAAATCTGATGGTCAGGAAACGGCATCATAACGTGTCGAAATTTGCAATTTGGTTTGAATTTAGTAGTAGTAGTAGTACTTATATTATGCAATGCTAACAACTTCCAGCGATTAATCTAATCCCAATTCTATTCTCTACTGATCTAGTGATCTGAATAC
>CACRXK020003509.1:2651-16530 GCA_902702795.2 Paramuricea clavata | reverse complement strand
GCAAATTTATGTCGGAAATTTGAAATTTTGTCGGAAATTTAGGAGCACTGCCTATAAACTTTCCGCCACTGCCTATAAACACATCTTTTCAGTCGGCGAGAGAGAGAGGAAAAGTTTATTAAAATTTTCACATCGCAGTCCGGGGACTGAATTACGTGTCAATTACAAAGTAATTTAAATCCTACGTAAGTAACTATATTTTTTCGTAACTATATTTTTTAAGTAACTATATTTTTTAAGTAACCGCTATATTTTCTCGAATGCGTTTTTTCCACCCACTTTCAAAACTCGACGCGGGATCGGCGCCCCCTTTACATTTTAGCGCCCTGCAAGAATTGCCAGCTGGGGGGGGGGCGTGGCCCCCCGGCCCCCCCTGCCAGCACGCCACTGGAGTGTTATAAACACTGAGGCCGCGTTTACACTATGACGCTACGGCTAAACACTCCGTTAAAAATTTACTACATTTCTAGTATTGAAACTATGTTGTGTTTACATATGGTTTACACTATAACGAAGTGGTTTGCCGTGGCATACTAACTACGGAATTATATTGTGTTTACACTATAACGGAGTGGTTTGCCGTAGCGTATTAACTACGGACCACTACGTTTGGATGCAAATCACTACGCTACGGTAAATTTGCCGTAGCGTCATAGTGTAAACGCGGCCTGAATCAATTCCCTTACATGGCTTACAAATCCTTCAAAACTTTGAATTTATCAATGCAAAATTCCTACTGTGATCACAAAAACTTTGATTGTAGTATAAAAAGGCATGTTTCATACGGCAAATCCGTTTAATTCAGGCTAATCCAATTCGTTGATTGCATTTATCGATAGGTCGAGTTTAAGATCACTAGTCGTTTCAAACGACGAATTCAATGGATCGGATTACATAGAAACAGAAACCACAGGATCAGAAACAAATGTTAACATATATATAATTCATGCATTTAATTCGATACGACGTGTGATACAGACATTGTATCCGTCTGACCATAACGGATAAAACGTTTTGGATGAATTTAAAATTCACCCATCGAATTTAACCGTGTGTATATAGTTTACATGTATAATTGTTTCAAAATTCTTTACTGTCTTCGCGCCGTCTTATATTTTTGTGTAGAAAGTATAAGGCAATTGTATGAAGTATGAAGTTTGAATCATAATTAAGCCAATTTAGTTTTTCTATACTGCATGTATTCAAACTGGTCTTTTTGTATAGTCATAAAACACAATGTATTGAATAGGTCATTGAATATCTTGTGTCTTGTCTTTCCTTACCGATGCTGAGCCAGAGGAAATCCATGCCGCAAAAGTGATGATGTAAACCACGTTCAAATACATGATAGAGAATTCTGAAACACCTGTGAACAAGCTAAATAAAGAGTTAAATAAACTGAGTTAAAATAGGTATATAAAATAACTATTCAAACAGCTTTAGGTTTGGAGAAGTCTCAGTGTTAAACCGTTTAAGTCTGTTCGCCGTCAAACTTTTCTTTCAACTAAACACAGAATTTACCCATGCAAAATTCCTACAGTGATCACATAAACTTTGATGGACTCAACTCTCAAGCAACAAAGAAATAATGACCAGCGGTCACGATTTAAGATTTCCAATGTGTGAAAATGTAGTAGTTAATTGAGGAAACAATTAATGAAATTAATTTAAACAAATAAACAAATAAAGTTAAATAATTTTTACCTGTGTATCTTCTGTACGAAAACTTGCAATGAAACAAAGTCCTTGTATATGTGCTTGGCTTTGTGTTGTCACCGGAAATCTTTCCAACCTAGTTTCAGCTGAAACCTGCTGAGGAATTTTAGACTACGTGGGACTTCCTCATGCAAAGTACACAGGGACGGCGGTAGTGCAAACAACTTTTGTATAGATCGGATTATAGTGTCAATATAGTGAAGGCTAATTTATATACTTTTCGTTGTGACGAAAAAGTATTAACTACCGTTATTAGAAAGCAGGACGAAAATGATATATTAACACAATGAAATTCATTGATTGTAGGAAAAAATAAATAATGAAAATCTAGCTCACGAGATTTAATTTTAGACGTCGTCCTCGCCCTGACGCCTACCTGTTTCCAACGACAAAACACAGACTATCACGTCTTGTATACAACGGCTATACATTTTAAGCTGCTGACAACTGTTCAAATTATAGTTGTATAGAACTTCTCTCAACCATAAACTCCTGTCTTAACTTGATCCCTTGATCCTGTGTTTCTGACTGATGCAAATGAGTGAACCAGTCGCATACAAAAGTATAGAGTCGCTTTTCAGAAGTAAACAATCCCAAGTCTTTTGCATGTCATTCATCCGATAACTCCAGATAACATTTCCCAGGAGGACAAAAATCGCCGACAGAATTGCTAATATGACTAACCTGGCTTTAAACTGTATTGATTCCATATACGATGGATAATAGCTGGACGACAGGTTTTCTTTGTAATTATGTAGTTCAAGTGTTGAACGAGTATTTTTGTCGTCGTCGTTGACGACTTAACGTTGCGTTTCTGAAAACGTGCTTATAAATTTAAATTTCAACTTCCCGGCAGAAACGCTGTCAGTATTTGGTAGAATTCTTCTTATATATATGCAACTGAGGTATAATCAGTTTAATATATGCGAAAACTTCATATATCGCGGCAGAAAAACTGTTTTATTAGCAGACTGTGAAAGATGTCTCAAAATTAGGTTCATAGTGGATCAAACATCACTAAAGCGGCTAAAGCCTGTTCATTGTTCAGTATTTGAGCGAAACAAAACATTTGCCATGCATATTTCCGTTATAGTTTCGACTGTTAATTTATGAGTATAGTTAACTAAACATAATTTTCACTAAACAAATTTATATAGAACTGTTTGGACATTGCATTAATTGTGGGAGTGATGCAAATCTGAAGGCTGTCGTACAACCGAGTGTGAATATAATGATGAGGAATTGCCAATAAATGTGGGTGAGTTAATAAGCGAGTCAAATTATTTTAATACCCGGCCCTATCATGTAATGTAGGTAAAATATCATTTCATCAGTTTCATCTAGGTATGGCTATGGGCCGCATGCAGGCATGTTTGAAAGGCCCGTTTCATACGCCGTACTTCACATGTGCCGAATACATTAAAGACAATAGATAATGAGCTGAAATGCCTCATTACCTATTGTTTTTATTCGGCACATGTGAAGTACGGCGTATGAAACGGGCCTTAGCCCATGCACATTGATGAAATACGCCGGAATATTTATAAGCAGTTTTAGACATATTATGTATAAATGAGACCAATCTTGATAAATGAGACCAATCTCCTCAATTTTAATCGAGGAGATTGGTCTTCGTGATCAAGTCCGCTGTTCACCAAGTTTTGAAATTATCAGAAGAGATCGAAGTGTAAATGCCGCAATGGTGGGGGCGTTTGCATTTCTATTTGCGGTGTGACATTAATTAATACAGTATAATTATATACAGGCATTATAATACTTTCAATATTGCAAGATGGTATCTCGTTCGCTTAAAATTGACATTACATGATGTAACTATTGGGATAATGGGATTTACTATTGTCTCTGTTAAATTTGCGTGGGCAAAGCCGCAGACGTCATTGCATGTCTAATATGCATGGTGATTCATGATTTATGCATGCATGCGTGTAACGCTTGTCGTTACGCTCGACATTGATATGTATTAATTATGGTATAAAAATTACTAATCCTTACGGATGTACAGTCATACTATTGTTTCCACTTCAAGAATTTGTTCCAATATTTTGTCTGTAATATATTAAAATATATAGTTTTCATATTTTTGATGTTTGAGGTTTGATATGAAATAAATAACATGCGCTTGGTTATCGTCTATAGGGTGGGAACTGTGGACACAACATTCAAATTTCCCTAAACAATTTTACAAGGCTTTTATGTTTTACTTTCGTTTTAAAAATATTATAGTTTTACTACTTAACGTAACTACTTAATATCTACAATTAGCAGACATTTAAAATGTTCTCATGAGATTTGTTATTTAAACTATAGTGACCAAAATATTATTTTGGAATGATCCAAATTTTTTCACATACGGGATTATACTTACAGTAATAAATATACTTTATAAATATACTTAATAGTGGCACTTAATAAATACCAACAAATACTATTTCTTTGACGGCACTTTGTCTTTATTTATTTATAAATACATTCACAGCAAGTTAGCTTATATCGTGTCTTTATTTATTTATTTATAAATACATTCACAGCAAATCAGCTTATCGATGATAATCGTCTATTTTACAACACTACTGACATAGGCAGTGGAAATAAATACTTTGTGCATAATGTATTGCAGTCTATTCAACTATCCAAAATCCATTTCCAGGCGACAAATTGAAAAATTATAACTGATATAATTCATTTTGTACTATTTCAAGCTTTCCAAAGCTTTCCTATATTTTGTAGTCTTTCCTTATCTGCTTGCGCAACACCATGATCCTCCAGTGCAGCCGTATCTTCCAAGAACGTATTTATTTACCCCACAGTCAGTCAAACATTCATTCGGTGCATTGCATGTCTTCTTCAGCGCTGGTTTCGATGTTACGATGAAACGGAAAATTCGTCGGTGAATTTTATTCGGTCTGACGGAGCTAGGTCGAGATGTGGGTCGTTCTGTGGGTGGTGTACGTCTGGTGTTTCCACCCGGATTACAAGCTGCAAAATACAGAATTAAGAAAATGAAATAAAACTCACATGCCTAATTATCATTGTTCCAGTACACAGAAGCATAGAATAGAGATCAGCACTTGTTTCCATCTGCCAAACTGACGTGACGTCATGGCTATGTAACTAACCCAAACCCTACTCTAACCCCTAACCCAACCGCAACCCTAACCCTAACCAAATTAATGCAAACTGAAAATCCCAAAAGAAACAACTTTAGAAATTGATCAAATGACATATACGTCAGTTTGATGGTTGGAAACAAGTGAAAACCTACAATAGAACAGGTATAACTATAAGCTGTACATATTAAGAGGTATACGGATAACGGATTTACGGTTGTGACAATCACGCTAATTCTAACATTGTCATTGAGTTCAAATCTTGAGTAAAATCTTCTGATTCTTAAGAATGTGTAGTCATTTGCTGAGCCCTTTTATTTATTTTAATTAAGCCAAGATAGCTATACAGTATTACTATATATATGAAGTACTGTAAAAACGTACCTTCGTTAAACACAACTACAACGCTTAAAACTACAACGACGAAAACCAAAGATAGCTTCATTTTTTCCTGCTTTTTGTATATTCCTTTGACTCTGTAACTCCAACAAAATGAGCCTCTATCGATCTTGTGAACTTGTTGTCTAAGATTTCGATTCTGATACTGTAAACGTGCAACGGCAAGCGTATTTATACTCTCCAACACTCGTGGGTGCGACCTTGAGAGCCAATTGCATAAATTTAACTACGCAAGTAGCACTTCCAAATTTGGTATGGATTTTAGATGCCGCTGAGACCAACATCCTGTTCCACAACGCAAGAGAAAAATCTCTTTATATTCAAACTGTAATGACTCGCGAATTTATGGGTGTATACGTTGACGAAGCTTAGGAGTGACCTGTGAATCCTATGACCACAAATCCACAATTTTTATGATAAGTGATTTTGGAATAAGTCTGCATGCAAAATCCTTTTACATGAGTATAGAAAGCGCGTTTTATAGGACACATTAGATAATGCAATTCACCGCAGCAATATTAGTTATTTACTAGCAAAGACGAAAGAGAGATCACTGCATGCGCCATGGCCAGTTTCTTGTTAGACAATAGGTTTCCTATATCCTACCAATAACCAGAAGAGCAAGAAGCTCTTTTAGCTACTCATTTTAGTGGCCTATATCCGAGCAACCGGTGCCACAATCGGATTTGTGGCTGTCTGCATTGACTTCATTTACGCATGCGGGCGTACTATCTCCAGTCCGTGTATTTAGATTATGTATTGTCCTGTACGGATATAGGATCGGACTGCACAAGGAAAACTGATTTGGACAAGGAAAAGATTTATAGTTCATGTGTATAAATGCGGCAAACCTAGCTATATATATATAGCCATAAAAATAATAATTCATGTTAAGCGTCCAGCTATTCTATAGGTGGGGGTAGGAGCTTTTTGTTGTTTTTTTTTAAATGCATGCGAGTCACAATTTTAGTCACGGGTATAGATATATCTATTTCATACAATAAAATATAAGTGATAATTATATATAATGATATTTAATTAGTTGCATAAATACCAATTTCGGTATACTGGATATAGATACATAAGAACCACAACTAACTTTAAATGAGTTTCAAAACTTGTCAGACCATTATAACTATATTTTGCAATAAGATTCTTGGGTAGGGCGTGGATGCTATAAAAAATAAATATTTAATTCATGTGACCGGCGCCCATTGACAGGTCATGCAAGTCGAATAACTACGCATTTCCTCTAAACTGGAGGTTTCGCCACTTAGTTTCAGGAATGTTCGTTTTGATTCGTATCCCAATATGATATTATGAGAAGTGTCCTGCAAGTGCGAGGCATGATTTGTTTGCGAGAGTATTGCCAATATAGATCTTTCTCGTAGATGGGGATTTCGAGCAAAAACAATATAATAGGACCTAATCGGGAACAAAGCCTTAATCACGGTAGCTCACAATTTTAAAACCTGCATATTTGTAAATAGACGTAATTTTGTGTAATATTTCGTATTTTAAATGTAAAGTTTATCTCATGTATCTTTTATCTTATGATTGATTAATTAATTAAATTAAAGACTTGTTATTCAATTATTGTTAATATTGATAGGGATAGCGTGACAAGACAAGAGACTTACACAGTACACTCAATAATTTTCATCTACAAAACGCTTCAATCGAATGAGATGCCAACAAAATCTTGATATACTTCACATATAGTCTGCTTTGCGGAGTGCATCCCTCTCCCCTGACCGACACTGTTTGCAGACTGTACCTAATTTTATCCAGTTATAAATTAGATCGCACCAATGATAAACAACATTTGGCAGTTTGAACATTTACATTTGTTCTGTCATTGTGATGAGTAGTTTTGGAAAACAAACCATTACATATGTACAGACCACAGTGTATAATAGCTGAGGCAGCACTTCACTTGCGATAGTAACGTCTAGTATTACAGCTCACATTATTGGCAAAGCTAGCGTGTCAAGGGGTTTAGTTGCGTCAATGCACACTCCTACGCCAAGCCCTTGACAATAGAATCTTCTTTTTTTGACTTAATTATGACCCTCGTGCAACTTTCTCATGACCCACTGTGGTTTGACTTTAATACCTACACAATTTGTGAGTTTTGTACAGCCTTACTATAGAGAGTTTGGCAAATGCAATGGCAACGAGAACGGTGCTCATCAACAATAGCATCTTCACACCAAGACAAAGGCGACTATAATTTGCTTCCATATAAGCATTCCTATATTTACATATTTCCATGGCTTTTGACAAGACACACTATGACAAGACCAACACAGTAAAACGTTCAAGTCGTTGGAGGTGTTTTAAGACACTTGCAATTTTTGCTGCGATTTTCTCCTTCTGATGGATGTGAACGAGTAGATGAGTTACGAATGTTCGGAGTACATGTACCCTCACCTGAACATTCATAATTTATCCACTCGTTCACATCCATCAGACGGACGAAAATCGCACCTCAAATCGCAGCAAAAATTGCAAGTATAAACGAGCCTTTATGTGAATTCACTTACTATTGCTACTTCAGGGAAGATAAGTGCTTTCAAAAGTTTAGTAAGTATGTTTTGGCTCGAATACAAAAGTATAAGTAATTTCGTATATTGACGACTGTGTGCGGATGCAACCAGAGGGCTCTCAGAGACTGCGTGGTAAACCTTTGCCAATTTTTCATTCAGCCTTTTTGTCCAAATTAAACCAAAATTTAATCGATTTGTGCTTGGCGTATTGCCATTACTAATTATCCCTACAAATTTTTGTATTAATTAATACGGTTTTTCTTATTTTTTGAGCTATCATAACACACACAATTAAGTTGACGCATGCATCATGATTTCAATGGTCTATATTGGATGACCAATAGTCAATAGAATAAGAAAGTCAGGAAACTCGACGCAGACATAATAGACCTCATTATCTACATTTTTTGTCTTGGTTTATGCAGCAAGAAATTGTCGGTGCCATCGTCACATGTACATTGTATTTTCGCTAGGGCAACCAATATAGCTATGTTTTCAATTAACCATTGTGTAATATCATGACTATAGGTAATTATCCAACACGCTGCGATTGGTTGGTTGGGCGAAAAACAATACACACGTGACGATGAACCGACAGCCGAAAACGTAGATAATTGGGTCTATTATGTCTGCATCAAGTTCCCTAACCTTATTCTATTGAAACAGAATTTGAAACAGAATATTCTATTTGAAACAACCATGACATGCATTGGTTCTACTAGACCAACTTTACTAATAGTCTTAGTGTCAAAATTGATCTCTTAGTTTTAGATAAAATTCTCGATTTCATTAATAATTAACTTTGCGAGAGTCTGGAACATAGCCATGTTGATATTGTATAATTTTCGGGATAGGAAGGAAGAAATTTTCAATAATGCGTGGTTGCATGATGTTCGTCGATATGTTTTCCACATGATCAGAATATAAGGGCGTTCTTTTGATGTTTACCGCTAATTCTGCATCATTGAAATGTCTCAGCGCCATTTATCCGCTATACATGGTACAAAAGCTTGCATGGTATTTCATTAATTATGTGTGGCTACAATGCACTTAAATTGATTTTAATATTGGCCGTAATATATGGTAAGAAATGTGGACAAGGTGGGGTGGGCGTGTAGGCAGGGATCAAAATTTAAAAGTCGAACCCAAATCCAAACTGACGAGAATCCGAGCTTTGAGAATAGCTTTCTTGGCTTTGGCAAATTGGCCTGTATTATACATGTAAAAATCTCACAGCTTGTCCGATAAAAGATGTGTTCTCGCCTTGCTAGCTTGTTCCCAATTGTGGACAAGTTTGTAGGGACAAGTAATTGCGATCATCTTTTAACAAGGTTGATGAGGCCAACAGACTGATCTACCATCTGCACGTATAACAAGCTATTATAACAAGTTGATGACAACAAGTTCGTGTACAAACTTGTTACGAACGTATTTTAAAATGTAGCTGTTTTAAAAACGTCGCTATCCGATTTGCAAAGGTTTTGACTGCAGACTAAAATCTTATCTCATTATAAATATTCTTGCTTTAAAATCAAAAGGATATCCTCTTCAGTCCTAATTTTCAAATCACTTGGACAAATACATTAAGAGTCGCGCTTTACTGGACCTCTACTAGGCCGTTCTAGGATCGAACCAAGTGGAAATTCATGAACAGATAGTTGTATACAAACATTTTTATTTAGTGTTTAACGCCATGCATTATCGGACTACTCATTACAACCACTACATAATTTAGGATAACATTTGTGTATTTCACGTTTCCTGATATAAATACGTCTACAAATGAAACATTTCCACTCCAAACTATACAGGCATAGATATCTTATATACACTAGATAGTGCATCTAATTATTCTGCAATTCAAAAATTGAAGCCGTGATTGCAGTCTCAGGTCGTTCCCATGAAATGAGAAGATTCGTATGTTTTCTATTTCTTAAACAGGGAACTTAAACGTTAAGTTAACCCTATTCCAAATACGCTTTTAAACTATTCAATGATGAAAGTTATTGTTGTTTTTAAGCGTTTATTAGCAAGTGGGAACGACCAACATGGCAGCCATCTATTCAAATGGGGGTAACCGCTGGAATATTATTGGCTTCAATTTTACTAAAAGAGATGCGCTATCTAGTGTATATAAGATGTCTATGTATACAGGGTGTCTCAAAAAAACCGCTACCCTTGGAAATTCACCATTGTTCTAATTTGAATGCCTGAGTGCTATCTTGAACTCATGGGTCGGTGCATGAACAATTTGAATGGAATTTTATGCTTGAGAAGTTATTGAAAAGTTTCTGATTTTGTTCAGCATATGACTGATTGATTTAAACGCAACAAAAATACGTAAGTCAAACAAAACGTTGTTTATTTTTACAATTATTAAGCACCTCGTCCTTCGACGTGGCCCCCATTTCTCTCAACACAAAGTAATGTTCGTCTATGCATATCACGCACGGCTCGGCTAATGAGGGCAGGCTGTTGTCGTAAAGTATCAAACTCCGGCTTCGATGATTCTTTGGCGTAACGCATCAATAAAGGTCCAGGCATTCAAATTAGAACAATGGTGAATTTCTAAGGGTAGCGGGTTTTTTGAGACACCCTGTATAATAACAAAATTACGCCAAGAGTCTGTCCTTAAATCATCGTGTCCGTTTTTCATCGATTCACCACGTCCATGGTCTCTGGAAAAAATAAGACAGTCTTGTCTTATACTCCTCGTATTTGTATTCTCAGTTATCAGTTTCTAGCTTAAAGGAAAATGGCAATAAAAATTTGTCTCATTTGAAAGAACTCTTAAAATTATAGGGAAACCTTTTTTACAGCTTCTTGAATTGTTGCTCATATAGTTCTCGAAATATTTAGACCACAATCATAAAAAATCAGGGAGCCGTCCGCCATCTTGGATTATTGTGGATAAGCATTATGGTCATTAGGAGCCATAAATTATATTTCGGCCACTATTTCCGAAATAACCGAAATCGACTGTACTAGTTGTTATTTGGTCACCTATACAGGGTGTATAAAAAAAAACTGAACAGATTTGAAATTGCTCTCAATTTCGCAAAACACCTATTTGTATCTGGTTTTTTATATATATAGCTTCTTTGGGTACTTATAATGTAAAATAATGAAAAAAATTTCTCGAACTCAAATTTTGTGAACCAGGGGGGTGTGTCTTTTCTAACAAACTAAAAATGGCTCGCGCACAAAATTTAAAAGCTGTAATAATATTTTGAGTTGATAGATTGAAAATTTGTCGGGTTTTTAATTACTGTACAAAATTTGAGACAATTTTGTTTAGTTTAAGCCTTTAACTATTCATTTTGTTCTAAAAAGTCAGCCTTTAATTTCGCATGCTTAATTAATGCCTTTACCTAATTTGCATATTGCTGACATATGCAAATTAGGCAAATGCATTAATTAAGCATGCAAATAGCTGATTTTTCGGGAAAATTGTAACTTTGCGTGAATAGTTAAGGGTCTTAAACTAAACCAAATTGTCTGAAATTTTGTACAGTAATTAAAATCCCGACAAATTTAGATATGAAAGATCGGTGAAGGAGTTTTATATATAATTTTAAAAGTTCTATCAAACGAGATAAATTTAATTTTTATTGCCATACCATTTAATTAAACATTCTTATTAAAGTGAAATTGCAAAATAATAATAACGCCGTTAATGAGATCAAACTAAATCCAAGATGGCGGAGGGGCCCATTGTTTCCTAGCATGGGTCTCTTTGTCCCGTTTGCGTTATCCTCTTTGGACTTAAAACTTGTAAATATTTCTACTATATTGTGTCTAATAAAGCTGATAAATGATAACGCGTCCGCTCAAATATGGATTTAAATTTGTCTGGATTCAACAGCTAAAATTGACCAAAACTGTGTCGGGTTCACATAGTTAACCTTTTCAAATTCATTGTTTTTTATAAACTTCATAGTACGGCATCACTTTTAGTTATGATCTAAAAATTACTAATCCTTACGGTTTTGCACTTATTCTTATTCTTTTTCTTCCACATTCGGAATTTCTCCCAATATTCTTCCTAAAATATGAAAAAAAAGAGTATGTTTTATTGATACAGCTTGGATTGGATGCATGTGTAACTTAATTACAATCTTTGAGATGACACATTTTTAATGGGTGTACATTTAAAGGTCGCCAAGGGGGCGCCCCCATGTTCTTCAGAGTGTAGTTTTAGATTCGTTCAAATCCAGTGAAAACGACCTGAAATCAAACGTACTGCATTCTCTCTGCCCCTTCCGTAATATTCACGAACTTCCTCCCAAGTGCAGCATTCAACATAGCATTCATGATACAAACTGCGACCATCACTTTGCAAGAATTCCGTGGCTGCTTCACGTTTCAACATGATATCTTCCATAACATGATCCGTATCATCAACTACAAATGAAATTATATTATCTGGGTGTCACTTTTTTCAGAATAATGAATAAAATTAATAGCTTCCGAAGTTTTACTCAGTCACAAGAAACAGCACTGATCAGTCAGTACCCTCAAAAATTTCTTCAGATTCTTTGAAACTCAGAATTTACGAATGCAAAATTCCTACTGTGATCACAAAAACTTTGTAGTGTAAACCCATGCTTGGCTCTACATCTCAAAGATCCGGATCGAAAGCTTTGCAGTAATAAATATAGATGGTGTTTTTCACAAACCAAAACTTATTTTGTATCATCGCTATGCAAACATTCAAAGAACTTTGGCAAAAAATCCTACTCTCCGTTTCCATAGCGTCCTCCTTCCATGAATGAACACTGTTGTCGTGAGAGCAAATGAGGAATGTTTCGTTGCCATCACTGTCTTTGATCAATTCACGTCGGCCGTAGTTCTCTTCATCGCACGGTCCAAGATCATGATTGGATTGAACATCAACCGGCTCTTGTGTTGTGAACTGAATAAAATCCAAAAAAATTAAGTTTACCTTTTATTTTCTTAACATGGAGCAAAAATTATGCATTTGGCTGTCTGTTTTTAAAGGCTGCTTTACACTATCAAACTTTCTGTGATCACAGTAGGAATTTTGCATACCGTAATTATTCGAATAAACGCCGCGGCGTTTATTACATCAGTTTGGCGCTTAAGGTGCGGCGTTTATTCGAGGGCGGCGTTTATTGCAAATTTTGTAACAACAACTGTGAATTTATTGTTTAATTAAAACTCAACTTAACCAATTTTAACACTCAACCCAAAAAACTAAGAATAAATTCATGTCTTTTAAATTTATATAAATATGTATGGCAATTGAACTGTTCACTGTCTTATATGACGACTAAATCAAAAAGGCCCTGGGAACGAGGTTGGATGACTAAGTTTCATTCATCCTCGGTCCCAGGGCCTCACGGCTGACACTGCGTTCGGCAACGCAGGTTTCATCTGTTTCATCTATTTCATGTCTTATTTTTTTAAAGATAAGTACTTGAACTCGGCTTAGTTATGAATGCTTCGATTAAACGCCGTATCGATGAGAAAAAATGGGGCGTTTATTCGAGGGCGGCGTTTATTCGAGTAATTACGGTAAGTAAATTCTAAGTTTTGAAGGATTTGTATGAGAAATATTTGAGGGAACTGGCAGAGTGTTAAACAGTGAATCAGTTTCCTTAAGGTCCAGACACACCGGACGCGATTCGACAACGCGACGCGATTTTTCGATTTTCACTGACCGATAACTTTGATCTCAGTTTAAACTTTCCAAATATTTAGAAGCGTTATAACATTTTGAGTAATTTGGTCCACACATCTTTTCAAATTTGCTCTCATTGGCTGTTTTATTAACTTTCAAAAACTAAAAAATCGCGTCGCGTTGTCGAATCGCGTCCGGTGTGTCTGGACCTTTACAGTTTACACGACTTACAAATCCTTCAAAACTTTGAATTTATCCATGCAAAATTCCTGTTGTGATAACAGAAACTTTGATTGTAGTGTAAAAAGGCCTGTTTCATACGGCAAATTTTATTCAGGCGAATTCAATTCGTTATTGCGTTCAATGTTTTCGTTTCAAACGACGAATTTATTTCATGATTAGCCGAATCATGGATTACACGGAGGCCGCGGCGGATCGGCAGA
>CACRXK020003508.1:0-33378 GCA_902702795.2 Paramuricea clavata | reverse complement strand
ATATAACTCATATATTGTATTTCTCGTTCTCAATAAACCCCGCACAAAATATTACTCATATATTGTAGTTCTCGTTCTCAATAAACCCCGCACAAAATATTACGCATTAGTATAAATTTTGCATATCAAATGAGCACGATTTGACTGCGTATCCTCGTATCATTGAAAAATAATAGTTATCCATTCTCCTCTTACTACTCGAATAATTACGTCATTTTAATGACTGCGTATCCCCGTATCCTCGTATCATTGAAAAATAATAGTTACCAATTCTCCTCTTACTACTCGAATAATTACGTCATTTTAATGACTGCGTATCCCCGTATCCCCGTATCATTGAAATATAATAGTTACCAATTCGCCTCTTAAACTACACGAATAATTACGTCATTTTAATGACTGCGTATCCCCGTATCCCCGTATCATTGAAAAATAATAGTTACCCATTCTCCTCTTAAACTACTCCAATAATTACGTCATTTTAATGACTGCGTATCCCCGTATCCCCGTATCATTGAAAAATAATAGTTACCCATTCTCCTCCTAAACTACTCGAATAATTACGTCATTTTAATGACTGCGTATCCCCGTATCCCCGTATCATTGAAAAATAATAGTTACCCATTCTCCTCTTAAACTACTCCAATAATTACGTCATTTTAATGACTGCGTATCCCCGTATCCCCGTATCATTGAAAAATAATAGTTACTCATTCTTCTCTTAAACTACTCCAATAATTACGTCATTTTAATGACTGCGTATCCCCGTATCCCCGTATCATTGAAAAATAATAGTTACCCATTCTCCTTTTAAACTACTCGAATAATTACGTCATTTTAATGACTGCGTATCCCCGTATCATTGAAAAATAATAGTTACCCATTCTCCTCTTAAACTACTCCAATAATTACGTCATTTTAATGACTGCGTATCCCCGTATCCCCGTATCATTGAAAAATAATAGTTACCCATTCTCCTCTTAAACTACTCGAATAATTACGTCATTTTAATGACTGCGTATCCCCGTATCATTGAAATATAATAGTTACCAATTCTCCTTTTAAACTACTCGAATAATTACTTCATTTTAATGACTGCGTATCCCCGTATCATTGAAATATAATAGTTACCAATTCTCCTCTTAAACTACACGAATAATTACGTCATTTTAATGACTGCGTACCCCATATCCCCGTATCATTGAAATATAATAGTTACCAATTCTCCTCTTAAACTACACGAATAATTACGTCATTTTAATGACTGCGTATCCCCGTATCCCCGTATCATTGACATATAATAGTTACCCATTCTCCTCTTAAACTACTCGAATAATTACGTCATTTTAATGACTGCGTATCCCCGTATCATTGAAATATAATAGTTACCAATTCTCCTCTTAAACTACTCGAATAATTACGTCATTTTAATGACTGCGTATCCCCGTATCCCCATATCATTGAAATATAATAGTTACCCATTCTCCTCTTAAACTACTCGAATAATTACGTCATTTTAATGACTGCGTATCCCCGTATCCCCCAAAAGCAAACACTATCAAAATTCAAAAGTGGCCGGGTATTCTATAATCGCTCCCGACATTACGACGTAAAGGCTTCACAAATGAAGTTTGTATTCCCCATTATATTGTATTATAAAAATACACAATCATCATGGAGTCTGTTCACATGCATTTCGTGAGCTAAAATATCCACCCGTTCCGCACGTTGTAACCAATAGTTTATTGGCGTTGTAATGCCATTGTATGCAATAAAGTATTGGGTTGTAACTGAAAACAAAACCACAACCACTGCACAAAAGTTTTAGTTATAAGTGTAATTGGCTTTGCTTGGCGGATGGAGGGGAGTCGGTAGGGCAATTCCCCGGAGGGGTAGCTGGCCGGGGTTAGGGTTTGCGGTTAGGTTGCGGGGTTAGCAGGTGGGGGGTTGCGGGGTTAGGGTTAGGGGTTAGAAGGTGGGGTTAGGGTTAGGGGTTAGGATTAGGGTTAGGGTTTGAGTTAGGATTAGCGTTTGGATTAATTGTAAATCCATTGTAACCAATACTTTATTGCATACAATGGCATTACAACGCCAATAAATTATTGGTTACAACGTGCGGAACGGCTGAAATATCATAGCAGAAGCCAGAAATTATATCAAAATCACATTGGGCTTCCACACTCGTTGATTTCCATATTCATAACTTGAGTAATCTCGACAGAATTAGTAAAAAGTGGCTTTAGTCACGCGGAAAGCTCGCAAGTAAAGACAATACAAGGCCAAGACCTGCCATTTCGAGAGAGCAGGACTTCGCATTTGTAAACAGTCGGTTTGAGCATGCGCAGACCTAATTATCCAATCAGAAACCAAGATTTCTTGTATGAATTTACTATGAAATATACTAGCAAGTCCTGCCATTTGAAAATGGCAGGACTGAAATAAGAGTCGCGTGTAAATCAATGTAGAGTTGCAGTTGCTAGGTAACAGACACAGCAAGCTATAAAATTGCGTAAATATAACAGAATGCGAAAAACTTTTTAAAAAATAATAACAAAAAAGACGAGAAAATGAGACAAAATAACAATATGATAATGAAAATTTTTAAAGCTTCAAGATAAATAAAGCAATGTTTTAGTAAGGAAATTGTGGGAAATTTTTAGTCCTGCTGGGCAGGACAAGCAGGACCGCTAGCTACGCCACTGCGTTTTATGTGTGCTAAATGTTTGTAAATATATATCATTAGTGATGTAAAGTTATAGGGACTTTCATGGACTTTCTTGGAGTATGAGCAACCGATATATTTTGAATAAATATATATAAACGTGGCGTTTCCTACACAACAAAAAATTACAAGATAAAAAGTATTTGTTAAATACATTTCGTTGTTCAAAACATTATATACAAATTTAAAGAATTTCTTCAACCGAACTGCTAATGTGAAACGCCAAATAAAGCTTTTATGGGAATTATGAGTAAAAGTCTGGTTTGTAACGGCTAGTGGATGTAATTTGTAATTACCACAACTGTTTAAATTCTCTCTTTAAAATATTCACCATGTGTAATGACGATCAGCAAAAATATCCTCTTCTGTCCTTTCATGCTCACAATCATCAAGTACATTTGTCTCTCTCCAACTCCAATTATCCTGTACACCCCCTTTATCCTCCTGCTCACCCTCCATCTCAATATCCCAACATTCATCCCCAGGAAGGCAATCCAGTTTATAATATTGGTTATAATAGTTGCCAACACCCTCAGAGTCCCATTTTGCCCCGTTATGTTCCCCATCGTCCTCGTCGTCACCAGGCCATTCATTTTCAGCCCGTGTGTACATCACAGCGGCACAGAATAAAGATCAGTACCAGAAGGGCCACTCAGCAGTGCAACGTGTCCCCATTTTTCTACGCAAAAACATGCAATTGACTGGCTAGGAAGATGGCGGCCAGCCAATACAGCGCGTTCATTGGCCAGAAAATGTAATCGACTGGCTAGGAAGATGGCGGCCAGGGTGCCCTTCTGTGTGCCTTATTCTGTGACAGCGGTCTGCGTATCGTTAAGTTCGAGTTTGGGCTAGCTTGTATAACCGATCTGAAAACCGGTGAAGCACGAAATGTTTACATTTATTTTAACTTCGCTTTGTCCGCAGTATTATTATATACTGCGACTCTACACAATCCAGGATTATAGATTCATGTGGGCGAGCATTCATAAACAGCGAGACATCCGTATCTACAACCACAATTCAGGGCAGGGAATCCCAATGCTCGTACATGCGAGGTTGCAAGAGCCTACAACATACAGAAATATGCTTACTAGTCTTCAGGGGACAAGATGTAGAAATAATGGAATTGTCCCTCGATATAGTGAGTTTTTCCTTCTATCTGCCTGACTATTCAGAGCGACGAACTCACACAATCCAGGATTATAGATTCATGTGGGCGAGCATTCATAAACAGCGAGACATCCGTATCTACAACCACAATTCAGGGCAGGGAATCCCAATGTTCGTACATGCGAGGTTGCAAGAGCCTACAACATACAAAAATATGCTTACTAGTCTTCAGGGGACAAGATGAAGAAATAATGGAATTATCCCTCGATATAGTGAGTTTTTCCTTCTATCTGCCTGACTATTCAGAGCGACGAAATTTTCCGATAGTGAGGGTCATGGAGGCACCCCCAGCAGATAAAGGGATTTCC
Organism: Paramuricea clavata; assembly: GCA_902702795.2. NCBI lineage: Eukaryota > Metazoa > Cnidaria > Anthozoa > Malacalcyonacea > Plexauridae > Paramuricea > Paramuricea clavata. Next base: position 29,178 of record CACRXK020003508.1, on the reverse strand, counting down.
CCTTTTTAATCATTTGCATTACTAATATCATTCATAGTATCATGTGTTATTTTCCCAAAATACATTGTTTTTCAACAAATTCAACGAAGATTTCTCTACTGTTTAACGTCGACTAAAAACAAAATGTGCAAGCTATATTCACCAACACTCTTTGGAAGAATTCAGCTTCCGAGAAGAAAGATTTAGGACTTAAAGCTATGTAAGTTCATTATGAGTTTCACTTTAAAGGCATATTGTACTATTTACATGGAATATATTATACACATATAATGAATGCCTGTATGGCTATGGCTACACTTGAAGGCCTATGGCTACACGCAAAGGCTGATAATTTTTGTAATCGTTTTAATTAAGCTTTCGAAAGCGCTTTAGAATTAATAATACAATACTACAGTATAAATTAAGTCAACAGACTCGACACAAGTTACAAAATAGACAGCATAACGACACGTCATTCTTAAAACAAAACGAAAATTTACTTATCTATTATTACCACCGGTGGGTGGTAATAATGTAGTACGTTTAATTAAAGACAAAAGATAAAATGTCTAGACGACAGCAAAAGCTGGTAGCCAATACATTATTTTGCAGAATATACAAGGAAATTCGAAGATTCTGTATAGTATTAATAGTGCACAGACGTTTACCGGAAATTGGTCGATCCGACTTATGAAACGAAGTATTCTTTATATGAGGAAGTGTGTAATGAAAAATTTCTACTTACGAAATATGACTCAACAACAGTACAACACTCCAAACAGCCGGGCTACTTTACTTTAAAATTATTGATTCAACACTTATAAATGCATTTAAGTATGATACTTTGAAAATAAGAGTTACAATTTTAGCCTAAATAGACGACTGTCATGTAACTTCGCCTAGTTTTAATATCGGTCTTTATGGCTACCGGGGATTTGCAAGTTGACTGAGTGGGAAAAACGACCTTCAATCTTCATGTTTTATGTAGTTTTCTGTAGTCACAAAGTCACTTGTGAAATCTAGCGCAGCTAAGTCACAGCAAAGAGCATCCGGCCATATAATGCAAAAAACCAACAACCAAGTGCAACACGAGTATGTTAGTGCAAACCATAAACAGATCAGACAAACAAACAAACACAAAGACAAGGCTCTTATGCAGTTATAGCGACACAACCAAGCTTGTCATGTGTCAGAATTAACCAATCAAAATTATAAAGAATCAAGATCGTAATATTACGACAAAAAAAAACATTTTAAATTAATTGCCATTTTGTTTTCCAGCTATTTCTAACAACACATCGTGCCATCACTGCTTCAGAACAAATACAGACTGCCATGCGACATTATTATCCAGGTACAAATCTGGTTTTCCTGTGTCATTTTTGTTCAATTTAAATTAAACACCACATATAACAGTGCATGTAGGTCTCTTTGTAGCCTGATTTACCCTTCGGGGATCTTCTTCGCCTTCTTGGCCGTTGTCTAGCAGTGCGCATGCTCTGTTGTGTGCTCCCACGGTTGTCCTATTCCTGGCCTATCGTAGGAAAAACAGGAGTGGGCGGTCTCTTCGTTGACTCCTTGTCTGCTCATTTCACGCGTCCTAAGTGGGACTGACCAGCAGGTTCTACACATAAACTTTATCCCTACACTGGAAAAATGGCATTCCAACTTAGCGTCCCTTATCCAGTATTAATAAACAATATTTTCCACCCCTTCAACAATTAATTCTATGAAGTGAGACGCCCAAATTCTTGATAAATACCCATATATCTTACACATGCATCACCTTAGTTTCTATACATGAATTTGTGTTTAAAGCCACTGATTTAATAAATAGTTATTGCATGGGGTTTTTATGAAATCCAGAATTATCAAGGTTGAGGTAAGTATTATCAGCACAGTCAAGCCGAAGGCGAGTTTGGTAATACTATTACTTACCTCAACCTTGACAATTCTGATGTCACAAAAACTGAATTCAATAACTGTTTTATTATACATTGCATTTCCATTAACTCTTTCGACAAACAATTAATGTTTTGTCGCACAAAACTTTTGGTTTTCAAAAAAAGCAATGAAAACGATTTAAAGTATCATATAATAACAGCATAAAAATATTAGAAATCTCATTTACCTACTAAAGTTCCGATAAAAATGCCACTAGAAAGGTCTGCTTTTTGAACAGAAAGCATTCACAAAAACGCCTTTCGTTCTTGCTATTTTTCCTTCTTAATTAAACAGTCGCTTGCCAAAAATTACATACCGCGGGCTCAACCTACATATAACACAGTATTTGCTAGATAACCGAATTGTGTGTAGGTTGCGTGATTCCCATATTTAGCTGTAAACTACTGGCCAATCAGTGAATCAGAAGACACGTGGTGACTACAGTCTACACTGTTTAACAATTAGTCGCCGAAGGCAAAGTGATTACAAGCCTATATTCACTGAGCCGAAGGCGAAGTGAATATATAGCCTGAGGCGACTAATTGTTTTGGTATAATTTCAGTATTGAAACAGTTTTAATATGTACTAGATAAAACATCAGCAGCCGATCTTTATCTGATATAAAAACTCCAGCCGATCGAAGGCGAGAGTTTGTATATCAAATAAAGATCAGATGCGAATGTTTTATCGTGCTTATCAAAAACGACCCATCTTATGAGTTCATTGGCGAAGTAATTTTAAAAATAAACATCAGTCTAAGCCGAGAAAATCAAAGCTGAAGTTTAAGTAAATCAGGACAAATCTTTATGCGATTTACAAACACTGATTAAACATTCATTTCTTTTGAATTTTCTTTATGAATTATTGATGAGTTTTATAAGTAATAGATAAAACATGAGCAGCCGATCTTTACCTGATATTTCACTGTTTTTTTTTACAAAGAGACGCCTGGGTACGAGGCAGATCTGATATACAAACTCGAGCCGAAGGCGAGAGTTTGTATATCAGATACAGATCGGATGCGAATGTTTTATCGTACTTGAAAAATGACCCATATTATGAGTTTATTGGTGAAGTAATTTTAAAAATACACATCGTCTAAGCCGAGAAAATCAAAGCTGAAGTTTATGTAAATCAAGACAAATCTCTATCCGATTTACAAACCTTGATTAAACATTCATTTCTTTTGAATTTTCTTTATGAATTATTAATGAATTTCTTAATTATAAATACAACTAACACACGTGTTCATTTTATGAATATAATTCGCATAAATAATTTATTTCCGTCTGATTTTCAGCCATTTTTTTGAGGAGCCAATCAGAATGCTCAAAAGCCATTTTTCAATACTGAAATGGTTCAAGTTCGATAACTGGTCAGAGCGCTGCACGGGTAGGTCTAATAATGTATAAAATTTACACTTGAAATTACATACACTAAAACCCTTCAACAATTATGATGTTAGCAATAACACTTCTAATAGATAGAGTAGTTGGGTTAACGATCGTATAATCCCTTTTTTCCAATTCCTAGAAATAATCACTGAGAAATATTTGGATATTAAACTCTTGACCATATGGTCTCTAATGTGTACTACAGGCAAATGATAGACAAGTGATGGCAGAACAAACAATAGCTGTCGGTGTCCAAACCAACAACTCAGTAGTACTAGAGATCTGTCCAACAAAACTGAGCAGCAACTCAGTAGTACTAGAGATCTGTCCAACAAAACTGAGCAGCAAGTGGGAAAAAACTTATCAAAGAAAAACGTGGGAAAAAATCATCAATGCAATAGATGGCCTGTATAATAGTGGTGGAGGAATTCTTATACTGCGTTATAATAGATCTCCACCACGTGGACATGTGAGAAAGTGCATGAGAATGCTCGAGCAGAAGATTCAAGATCTCGTAGGACCAATAACGCTAACGTTTGATATTCATACCGTTGAAATAACCCCCTCATCTTCCCAAGCACATGGTGAGATCAAAATAAGCGTGACAACATCGACTAAAACAGAACACATAATCACGTTAAGCTACCACTGCTGTTTACCAAGTAGCCAACAAGTGATGGAAATTTTGTCGTCCGAAAATGTGGAAAAACTCAGAGCGTTCTTGTTGGGGAACATCAGGCCTCAAGTAACACCGATTGAAGCAGCTTCGCACCATTCAGATTTTAAGAAGGGTAAATGCGTTTCGTTTTCCGAGTCAAAAACAACACAGTTTAAGATGTTGAAAGCCGAACCAACGAAAAAAACTACTTTTGCAGATCGCTTAGTTGGAAAAGGCAATAAATTCTCACACTACGTTTCTGCATTTGCCAATTACGCTGGTGGGAACATATACGTTGGGGTCGCCGATGACGGGACGGTCAAAGGGGAAGTCATAAACGAAAGAGAAAAGAAAAAAATAAAGGACAAGATCCGCACGGCGATTGAAAAGATGCTATGGCCAAAGAAAAGCGAGCCGACGGATGGAAACGAGGACAAACGTTGGGATGTCCATTTCGAGCCAGTAATAGATATTGAAACTGACAAGGTTGTACCATCGTTGTACGTGGTTGTGGTCTTCATAGCTCAATGCCGAGGCGGTGTATTCACTGAAGTGCCCGAGTGTTACGAGATCGTCGATAATCAAGTAAAGAAGATAGATTTTGCCTCATGGAAGAAAAGAATCGATCCACGTTTGACAAAGGAAGGTTAGTTTTATAACGAATATTCTCCCTTTATGCATGTTTAGTTAGGTCACAGAATAAAGACATATGGAAGGTCGCTGGTAACCGCTACCACGCCAGATTCATCAGCAAAATGCTGACGCCGTGGGCTTAGTCAGTGTGCTTTATATCAGAGGCATTACCCCCTAGACGTCCGCCATTTTGAATATTTTCAGGGGGTGAATGCCTCATAAACGCGCACAGGCTAGGCCCATGGTGTCAGTATTTTGATGACGAATTACGGGAACGCCAAAATCATAGGAAAAACCAAGAAGTCGGGCTTCTGTGTATAGTCTATTCTGTGGCTGGGTACTCTGGTTCCAGAGATTTATTACGAGTTACAAACATTGATCACTTTTGCCTAGGCAAGTCAAACACAAAACATTTATCTGGATAAGTATACGAGGTGGATAGAAAGAATAGGACCCATGCATCTTGGTTAAATTTAAATAGTGAAAACAGTTGAAATGAATACAAATCGAGCCGGGGGAAGTAGGTTTGCATGTACCTGTATAATTCGTGAATACTTTGAATTATCCATTTCGTAATATAGGTGCACGTTGTGCCAATGCCCCGTCCGACTTAGTATACGAGGAACTGACGAGTCTTCTGAACAACAATTGCGACGGAGATGAACTCCACGCAGCGAGCAAAACAGCCCAGGAAAACTACAAAGTCAGCGACGTGAAATTAACTTGTCTGTCGAAATATGTTAGCTTCCACCTAAGAAAAGGCAAATATGTCCAGGCTGAAGAACATCTTAATGTATATACGACGACCCTACCTTCCAGTACCAACCAAACGCGTTTCAAAGTAATGGAACAATATCTTTACTCCATTATGGAACGTTGCAAAGGAAACTACCAAGAAAGCCACAAAATTGCAAAGAAAAGTTTGGATGATTTAGAAAAACTTTCATTTTGCATCATATCCGCAGCGTTTTATGTTCAAATTGCTACACTGGAGAACATTCTGGCAATGAAAACAAAGGATCGCACGGACCAGCTTTCTTTAATAAGCAAGGCGGAAAAAAGTTACGACACCGCAAGTAGTCACTTGAATCAAATTCACAAAAGTACCACAAAAGCAGAATATCAACAAAAGGTTTATATCAACAAAGCCTTGCTTTCCTTGGGTTGCTCCCTCTCCGGCGATATGCTACCCGATTCCGACACGCTCATAAATATCGAAAAGGCGAAGGAATATTTACTGGAAACACAAAAAATCGTCCTTAAAGGTAACCCACTTAGCAAGTTCCGAAATATTCAGAATCTTTTCGCACAAGCCTGTTTGTCTTACAGGCTGGGTAACGACGATCCATCTCGACAGGCGGACCAACTGAGACACGCTGTGAACTACAGCAGAGAAGCAGAAAGTTTGGCAAAAATGTGCGAATTTGTCGAAATGAGAACCTACGCCGAAACGTTCATCAAATTCTTCGAAAGTAAGAAGGTTAAATGAACAATTAATAACACTTCAAGGTAAACACGAACGTAATAATGCAACAGAAGTGAACTCAGGTCGATCTGTTGATAACATATACATATATTGATATATATATATATATATAAACCAGATAGACTTTACTTCAGTATAAAAATGAAAACAGTAAGTAGAGACTTTTTTTAAGTGGAAACTTTGATGTATTACAAATGACTTCCACCTTATCATCAAACATAATCAAGATTACTTCAAAAACTCTTACTATATTAGATCAGTAAAACGTTGGAACAGTTTACCCACCGAGATCAAGACAAGTTGTACTCTGTATTCGTTTAAAACACACTTAATTAACTTAGCATATATCATAGCAAATCGATAACATACAACCTTCCTATCCGTCGCTAATATTAAGTTTTATATATGTGTGCTAAATGTTTGTAAATATATAATATCATTAGTGATGTAAAGTTATAGGGACTTTCTTGGAGTATGAGCAACCGATATATTTTGAATAAATGTACATAAACGTGGCGTTTCCTACACAACAAAACAATTACAAGATAAAAAGTATTTGTTAAATACATTTCGTTGTTCAAAACATTATATACAAATTTAAAGAATTTCTTCAACCGAATTGCTAATATGAAACGCCAAATAAAGCTTTTATGAGTAAAAGTCTAGTTTGAAATGGCTAATGGTGTAATTTGTAATTACCACGACTGTTTAAATTATCCCTTTAAAATATTCACCATGTGTAATCACGATCAGCAAAAGTATCCTCTTCTGTCCTTTCATGCTCACAATCATCAGGTACATTTGTTCCTCTCCAACTCGTCCAATTATCCTGTTCACTCCCTTTATCCTCCTGCTCACCCTCCATCTCAATATCCCAACATTCATCCCCGGCAGGAAGGCAATCCAGTTTATAATATTGGATATAATTGTTGCCAACACCTTCAGAGTCCCATTTTGTCCCGTTATGTTCCCCATCGTCCTCGTCGTCACTAGGCCATTCATTTTCAGCCCGTGTGTACTTCACAGCGGTCTGTGTATCGTTAAGTTCGAGTTTAGGACTAGCTTGTATAACCGATCTGAAAACCGATGAAACACGAAATGTTTACATTTATTTTAACTTCGCTTTGTCCGCAATATTATTATATACTGTAACATAACACAATCCAGCGGCGCTTTCCATTAACACGGCCAGAATGACCAAATTGTTGAATGGAACACAAAAATATTTGCGCATCGGACCTATCTGACCGGAAAATTTAGATAACATTAGAATGAGGTCCATTTTCGCTGGATATTTGAGAAACATAGACCAGGGGCCGGTTGTATAAAAAGTGACTAAAGTTAACTACAGTATGATGTTAAGTGCAAATGTCATCCAATAAGAAGCGAGAGTTAATCACTATTTAACTACAAAATAGTGATTAAAAAAGTGATTATTTAATAAGAGTTTTATACAACCGCGGCCCCAGATCTTTCCATTGATGCAGAGAAACGAATTCGGGTCTGACCGGTCAGGCCATTAAATGGAAAGCGCCCCAGGATATAGATTCATGTGGGTCAGCGTTCACAAACAGTGAGACATGACTCTACAAACCACAATTCAGGGCAGGGAATCCCAGGGTTCGTACATGTAAGGTAGACTCAAATTCAAGGACATTCAAGGCTATGTATCAGCAGATTCAAGGACTAAATACTGAAGAAAAGTTGTTACAGTCAGTAAAATCTGACGTAAACTTTAATGAGTTTCAAACAGCTTTGTCAGATATGAACATGCAAAAAAATGTCCGTTTTGAATGTCAAACAATTTCAGAAAATATCCAAAAACTAAAGCGAGAAAAATGTAAGGACATTCAAGGCCTTGAATTTTTGTTTTCAAACTCAAGAACATTCAACGACTTTCAAGTTCTGTACGAACCCTGGAATTCGCTATTCAACGGAAGGAGCCTAATCACTATACCCTATAGTAGCATACAGCAAATACAATGAACTCATCATGACTATTAAGAATAGTAAAATTTCATGTGAACTTACCTCAACACTTCAATGTCGTTGGTTAGTTTTGAAACCCTTGGAAACTGAAAAAAACTTTCCAAAGGAATCTCAGAACAACGAGAATGTTCTTCCGTCTTATAATCATCAGCTAAGAACAATGTGTAGTATTCCAATTCTTCTGTCAGTAGCTCCTCTAAACTTCGTTCTTTTTTATACGGGTGTACACAGGATATTACCTGGTGATAGAGTAATCATGTTCAGGATATTCACGCGTACGACTCGTGATCTGGCTATTGCATTCCAATATTTGAACAAAGAAACGATTTACATAATCGACGGTTTTCAAAAATAACACATTTTTAGTTTTCTTTGTCATAACGGGATTAATGCATGACAAATTGTCACATGAGAAAGCAGTTTTGTAGGCCAAAAATCGAGCAGCCGACGATTTCACGGAAAAATTTGTAGGTCACTTTTTCAGTCAGTAAACATTAATTTTCAGCAGCGTATCATTTAAATGATTAGATAAACTTTTTGTAGGTCAAATTTGGGATTTGTACCTCACAACTACAGTAACATCATGGCCTACATTTTTTGAAAATAATTGTAGGCCAGAAAATGATTTAGTCATGATTAAAGTAACTTTCTTTTTGTAACTCAAGCTTCGGTTTCCTACGTGCATCATCCAATCATTTTTACCTTCATGCATTTCCCTTTTTCTCCATCCCCACTTATTTAACCTCACCCCTCACTTTTTCAACTCACCTTCACTTTCCGACCATATTCCTCTATCCTTCTTTAAATCTTCCTAGTCTCTTACCTTATTTTAACTTTCTTTTCACCTTATTTATTTTGTATCAAGTTCTTGTCTCACCTTATCATAAGGGGTTTGCCCTTGAGGTATTTCATGTCGATTCTCTATAGTTAAAACAAATCTTTTCATTCTTTTGATTATTACAATACAAAGCACTGTACTTTAATTACCAACACTTGTGGTGTTGTGGTGACCATGCTTGCCTTTCAAGCTGGGAGACCCAGATTCACTCCTTACTCGGACCTCTTTTTTGTAGAAATATAGACATTAACTTAGCTATTATTTGAAAGGGTAAAACATTACAACACAATGAAAATTTAAAATCCTTCTTGTGTTAACAACTAGGCATACTAATAATACTATACTGTACATTCAATTACCTACCATTTTGGTCTTGATTTTTCACAAAAACAGCAATTTGAGAACAATGTCCTAATTGCTCAGTTCCACTTGGTCCTTCACCAACACCAGAGAAAGTGACTGAATAACCATATTTTGAAGACACCATCAAACTCCTGAAAATTGAGATAATTTACCAATTTACATACTTCTAATTCCAATTGGAATTCCAATATGAAATTTTATTTGAAATATAGGGCCATTAATTCCCAATCGGAATTCCAATAAGAATTTAATGACAATTCAAAGGAATTTAAATTTTCTAAGTATATGCTTTCTAAATGTAAAAGACTTATCCATCATGCCTAAAGCAGTCAATAACTAAAGATAAATTTTAGTCCAAAATTACACATTTAATGTAAAGAAACTACATATTGCAGCTAGTATACCATTGATAACAAATGCTGCATTATATTCGAATCATAATTTATTAACATTCTACAAGTATGTTTAGACACTCACCAGGATTGAAATTCTGCTCTGGTCCACTCAAATTTGTGATCATAATGTCGAAATCTTTTCAGATCAGGGAAAAGAACATTGAACTCACAATTGGGAGTTGTAACCACAACAACTTTGGGTTGAAGACAACCAAATATAACACCTGGCATTGCATTCAGAATTGGTGGATGAAGGTGTTCTATGCTAAAAAAAATAAAAAAGGTTATTCTACTTGACTGTATAAATTAACTGGCATTTTGAAATGCAGTTTGCAATGATGCATCATTATGCCAATTCCATCTAGAACTTTCCTGTATCAACAGAATTTCAATTGATTTACAAATATTGAGACAGTATATTAAATTTTACAATCTTGAAGGCAATTTTCCACTAGGCGGAATTTTCCGCACGGAGCGGAATTTCTCTTTGTCTTGTCCAATTAGTTCCACCCAAGAAATCACAAGGCAAAGAGAAATTCTGCACTGCGTGGAAAATTCTGCCTAGTGGAAAACAACCTTAAGGAACCATATTTTTTGCGATCTTAATTATTCAATAATTTCAAATATCAATATATTCAGTTTCAACTCACATCTCAACACATGCTATGACATCAAAATTGACAAATCTTTCATCACACTCTGCAATTGATCCTAAATTAGATAGAATTTTTAGTGATTTAACAAGTCTTCTTCCCTTGAGTATCATCTGTTGGCAAACCTCAAGTAAAATAGTGTGGCAATTAATAGCCATCAAGGGAAGAGTGCTTGCACACATTGGAATAACACTTCGATTTTGATACCATAGCCAAGAGAACATGCATGTACTGTGTGTACTTTACCTTGAAACAAACTGACTGTCAAGGGTTTTGATCGTGGATCCAGATAGTCAGCCGAGAAAGGTCTTGTTCTTCTCTTGTTGAATTCAAGAGTTTCATGGTCTATATCAATTCCTACCAATTCTTCTACACAATCCACTCTCTTAAGCTGGCTGATCAATTTTCCTTCGGAACAACCAAAGTCAATAACCTGAAATAGAACAGGGTTTGAAATTAGAATTTGTCCTGCATTTCACTATGGATACCAGCATTTCTTAATTAACTTGATATCCAAACAGAAAATATGGTATTTAAGTTTACAGTCACCTAAATTTTCAAAAGTTAATACACCCTTTTCATAAATGGCTGCTTAAAAATTCTTTTATGTGCATATAAATTGGCCCAACGTTTCTAGGTAGACATTCCTTTGAAATCTTAACATGAGTACGAGGGTAGTTGGGCCAATTTATATGCACATAAAAGAATTTTTAATCGGCAGCCATTTATGAAAAGGGTGTATACAGCTTTTTTTCATAATTCATTATTTTAAAGGTGTCAAATTTGACAAATTTTGTCTGAAAATTCAACAAATTTTGACTTCAGAAAATGTTTGACGATTCTTCTGCATTTAGCAAACTCTACAGTCCATCGTAGGTACGTTTCGAACGTATAATAAAATAAAATTTCACACAGCTCCTGTCCTGATAACCCTTGTGGGCGGGTGACAGTAAATCGATACCTCAATTCCAATGGCTTTATATTATTTTATAGTTGCCATGAATTGAAAAATGAAAACAATACCAAATCAAGGGGATAACAATGGCACTCAATGGGATACTAACATATGCAAATCTTGAAACTGAACATGAAGGAAACAATTTACTCTCATCCAAGCTTCAGGAAATTTCCTTAAATTTACTAAAATAAAAGGTCAGCCATAGAACATTGTTACTTTATCTTACTTTATAATATTATTAGGAATCAGGTCTTTAAATTTATGAAAGACCATGGCCAAGCAAAAATATTTGAAAAAACATAGAAACATATTTTTAAAATGTTATCTTGAGTTCAATGCAAGCAAACATCTCTGCTTTTTTTACGAGCACGTGTATAGGAATGTTGATGCATACCTTCTTCGCGCCAAATTCACATACAATATTTTCAACAAAATCATAACGTTGCCTATAAACTGGTGGCTCAAATGTCGGCCCGCCTTTTCTCGTTTGACTATCCTCCTCATCCATTATTCAAAATAATTAAAAACCTTTTCAATACAAAGTAAAACATCGTTCACAACATCATTCCAAAAGCGAAAGTTCTCAAAAGTCAAAAATATTTTCAAATTTCAAACTAAAATAACCCTGAGCCTGCGATGCGCAAAATTCTACACCTCCATACTTTATGTACGCTGTACAAATATTAAATATAAATATGATCGAGTATAAATATAAACATTTCGCAGAGCATGATTTCACTCTAAAGGGATTAACAGAAATTCATTAAATCACGGTTAAATGCAATGCAATGGTAATTCTGAAAACAGTACTAGTAAAATTTTCAAAATTGTTTATTTCTGCATTTCCGACTACTGATGCATGGCTCCCACGCACTACAGGAAATACGTCATCTACAATTGCACCACAACAAGTAACTCCGCGAAAACCCAGCTTTCGCATGAAAATAACTAAATTGCGTCATACTCTTTATATGTATTCTGTGTCTTTAAAACTCCAAGGTCGACAAATTATTTTCATTCGCTTTGCATGTTGGCTGTTGGCTGGCTGGCAAAGAATAGCTGGATTTTGATTATTTAAGATTGTATTATATAGTTACACAGCACAGCAAGTGTATATATGGCTGTAGATTCGTTAGCAAAGACGGCTGCCATAGTATTAGAAAGAAACTACACGTCGAATATGAATGTAAACAAATGTCCTACGATACTGACAGCTCTACCAGCCGTTGTGAACGAAGGAAAACAAACAACAATCAGAACAAGAGATGCTGTAAAAAGAGCCAAGCTAAGACGAGAACGAGCTGAACTTGTAAAATATTTATACAATATAATGGACACAACACGTCAAACGAGTTACTCAGATCCGACAACTCCAAGTGACAGCGAATTGATAAGCGAATCAGACGAATTGCTAGACGGCTACGATTATGATTTAAAATTTCACCGACGAAAGACAACGATTTCCCGTCGCACGAAGCGTGAGCGAACACCGGCATCGAAGGAACAGAAATTCGTAGACTTTTGTCGGGAGTGTGAAACGCCGGAGAATATCACGCTAGAACGAGGCCGGAAGAAAGCAATTCGGGTTAAATTCTATAAATGTACTAAGCAAATGTCACGGGATGGTAACTGTCGGCAACAGAATCTAGAACATAAGGCTAACATAGAGAAAAAATTACGAAAACTTGGCTTAAAACGACTGGAAGAAATTGCAAGGCAAAATTCTGGAAACACCAGTGGAGATCGCGATCACTCAGCTGCAGAAAGGTTTGCACTTCGTAACGAAAATGTCCCTAAAGAAATGCAAGATATGGTCAGTTACCTACTCAGTTTACAATTCAGAGACGTTACTCCAGAAGATTATGAATTTCTTTTGCGGCTAGATGAATCTGTTCCGACCAAAACGGTCTCCGACAGCCGACTAGCTTGTTTGAGAGAAGATAGAGCAAGCGAGGAACACGTGCATGACATTTGCGGTGTTTGTATGGAGTATTACGAGGCTGGACAAACGCGGAAGATTTTACCGTGCGAACATGTATTTCATTCGAACTGCATTGATACGTGGTTGGGTCAATCCTCGACCAAATGTCCTTTGGACGGCCGTGAAATATAAAATTGTGTATGCTTTATGTATTGTTAGTTTAAATAATTTGATATTTGTATAGTTTTATATTTGTGTAAATATTTGAAGTTGGAGAATTTAATAATCGTTTAAATTTTATCTACGTATTTTGTAGTTCATAACCTTCCTCTTCTTGTTGTGTCGATCAAAAAACCTTTTGCTTTCTACCGTTAGACGTTGGAGGGGAACTCCCACATTAATTGAAATATTAGACAGCCAAATCATTGCTTGTCGAGTAATCTTGTATCTGGGCCAATCTGGCCTATCGACTCCTTGGCAAAGCATTCGATAAAGGGGTATCTAATGTCTTCATTATAAAACATTAGTATTTCATCCATAAATATTAAATAAGCACCGCTATCATAATAAGGAGCCATCCGACTGTGTCGTATCCAACTATATGATAACTGGAAAAAACTTGGATTTCATCTAGGATTTATAAACCTGTGCTTTAATCAGTATATCATTACATCTTTCATTTCTTTCAACAGTTTGAGGACCAAACTAATTTCCCTGCATGCTGTGTAGTGTTCATCACCTTTCTGACACGAAACCCAGCAGTCTGAACTCCCTGCAAAAACAATTTCATGACAAACTCCTCCACAAACGAATTAAACACCTGTGGAGGAATTGACTATATCACCATGCACATAGTAATCTTGAAAATCAACAATTAACACCAACACTTCCAGCTGCGAAAATTCAACCGTACAGGAGTCAAACTGATCATGACTTGCGTATTTGCGTATTGGGCCATCACTCTTTTGATCATATGACTTGAGGATTTACGTATTGGACCATCAGTCCATCATTCTTTTCTAAACTCGTGGACAAAACACAAAACTGAAATGTTACAAGCTCACCATATTAATTCACCGATGACTGATCCAGTCAAGCATATTTCACCAAAAGCTTCTGTATATTAATTATTTATTCCAAAGCATTTCAAGTGTGTCATTAATAACGTCACCATTATGACAAATGACCTTCGAACCAAATGACGCGATTGTTGATACTTGGTTACGCGACGCGAAATAGACAACAAAACAGTAGGCACATTAACATAGACATTGTCGCGTGTTTGAACTATTATGGCGCAAAGAAACGATGGCTTAATGAGTGTCAACAAAGAGGGATCATGGACTAGCAAGATGAATTAAGTGTGTGGTTTAACTTCAATCAAAATGGCGAACTTCGAATCAAAGCGTAATCCTTGGCAACTCTCGCCAAAAGCATCACAACTGCATCGTTCCGTCTTCGAATCTTTCAACGAGCACGACCGTGCTAGGTTTACCGAGATTTTAACCAGATACCAAGAGAATAAAAACATCCAACGTTTAGTCGAGTCCCTACATCATATATGTAATACACCACAACAACGCGAGGAAATCTACCCGTTGATGAGAAGTTTTATTCCGCATAAGCACAGAGAGAGATTTGATTATGAATGTAATCGACCCAAGTCAGCGTATGGTAGACATTATGCTACATACTCGAAAAAACATTCACCAAAATATGGTTACTATACAACACGGAGTCTACCAGGCGATATGCGCAATCGGCACAGCGGCTCGTCTTTAGGTTTCGAACGTAGAACACAGACACCACCTCACAAAACTCCAAAACCAACACGAGATAGAAAGGAATCTAATGCCAGGATTGTTGTATTAGACAGAGAAGTCGAGGGCGAAGGTTTCGGATTCTGTATACGCGGTGGGTCTGAATATAATATCGGGTTGTTTGTTTCGTCTGTCGATGGAGGCTCTGTGGCACACAACGCGGGAATATGTTTAGGTGACCAGATCTTGGAAGCGAATAGAGTAGATTTCAGGAACATTTCCCACCATGAGGCTGTGATGGTAAGTATTGCGATTGACTCGGGTACTGCAGACACAATACAGTAAATTCCTCTCGCAGAGAATAGTAGTTATCTATTAACAGAACATTACGAATTACTAGCTGTATAAAGCAGAACGAATTATCACGAATCAATAATTCTGATTCTTTCCAATCTCGGTCGTTTCCAACAAGTGAATCGCAGTCCAACTCCAAAACGATAAGCCAAGGGTGGCTGATATAGTAACGACGTTTTTTGAACAAAGTACAGTGTCATGAAAGTTTGCTATAGGTACTGTATAAACCCCATTTGAAAGACTTCGATAAATCAATTTACCTCAAAAATCAAAATTCTTCTCGTTGTTTTTTGAAGCGAGGTGATCAAATAAACGCGGATAGAACTTTGTATAAATTTGGCCAATGACAAAGTAAAATTAGTTAGTTGCACCCACCATACTTCCAGTACTGTTGTAGGGAATGCTTTTTTCCTACACTAAAGTATTATTACTAAAAGTTACCACAGAAAAATGAAATGAATATTCGCTAACGACGACGCCTACGTTTAACACCTGTTCATCATCAGTAGCAGCCTTTCAGTCGACCTAGAATAGTCGGGATTTTTATTTTTCTGCCATGCACGCTCTTATTTTATGAATCTATACACTAAACTCATAGCTGAAGACATTTAGTTTTGGAATTTACAGGAAGTTTTACAATTAATGGAAAATCGGAAACAGAACGTGCGCGCAACCATTGCTAGGAAGCAGCATTAAATTTTGACAAGTGTCAAAAACCAGAGATTAACAATGTTTATCATTGTCCTTAAGATTGTTTTCTTAAGAATTAGAACAATGTGAAATATTTGGCTTCCCTAAACTCGTCTGCAGTACTGCATATATATAGCCTGCGTATATTACATATATTGCGTAAAAAAACTCTTGACGAAGGGCCTTCGCTCGAAACGTCGAGTTTCTGCTTGTTTTTTAAGGTAGTAATATATAACCACTCAGCACAGCATTTTCACATTGGTACTACCTACACTGGTACAGACAGTTTTAGTAGGTGACAATACAGTGTCAGCGCGGTATCGAATATTATTAACCTCATGGTGAAGGGCTGTTGCTCAAAAGATTTAAGTGGTTTTATTATTGCTTTTCAAGTTCAGACCTTGACTCAGGATAAAGCATTTGCGGCGGGTGGTTCCAAATTGTACAGCCAGTTAATTTCAAAACATTACTCCAAATGCACTTCTAAATGTGCATTTTTCATTGCATTTATATCACTGCTAACAATTGACAAGAGAATAGTAAGTGTATTAGGACATCCAGAGGGGGTAGGAAGGTTACTGTAACTTCAAATTTCCTCTGTGGAGGGGATATGATTTTATTGATTTGATTTGATTTAACAGCTTTATTGATCTTGCAAAAATGAAATAAACAGCAGACCATAGGTAGAGGTGAGAAGGGGACAAAAGTCCCATGCAAGGCACCACCCCAAGTATGGCTGTTTTCTGGAATGAACCAGTGTAATATAATTATTGATTCACATAATGAATTAATATAACAATATATAGGTGATCCAAGAAGCACCCATCTTACATATGTTGGTAAAATCAGTGGGTAAAATTCCTGGTAGTTTCAAGTCCAGTTCGTCCTACAGATGGACCGACCCTAGAGGAAATGAAGTGTCCCCTCCTTTACAATATGCAAACATGATGAATGGAGATAAAAGTGAAATGAGATTGCTGGGTGCTGATGATGAGAGAAAGGTAGGATATAATTACTTCCTTTAGAGCTAACAAAAATTCTCCAGTTCCATATCCTCAAAATAATACAGAAAAGTTTTTTAGCATCTAAAATCTAAAAGGTGTAAACCTGTGAAATTATGATCGGACAGTATACTCCGTGTTGAGAATCAAACCTGGGGTCAGTTGTTAGCGCTAACCCTCGGTTAAAATTTAACCTGCTGTTTTAGTTTATGTATTTCTGCACGTCTGTTTATTTCAAAACTTCAGAGAAGTAAACTCCTATCGATCAAGACAAGATCTCTGAAAAAATATTTCCAAATTTATAGACAAGCTGTGAGGAAGTCTGTTTTGAATTTTAGGTTAACCTGGGGTTAAGCTAACCCAGCTTTGAACAACCGGCCCCTGTTGTAGAAGGTATTAAGGCCATTAACAAACCTTTTCACTTACTTTACCCATTGAGTGCCATATTCTTTGCCCATTTAAAATGTCTCAGCATTCATGGAACAATCAGACATCACCATACCCAAGATGTCAATATCACATCAGAAATGTGGAAACATTCCTGAATTTTTTTATGTGAAAAAATGACACTATTTTGGGCAAGAGGAAGCTAGCAGTGGCAAGATATGATTAATTTAAATATCACTGGTTTTTACATTTTCCAGTTTACAGTGCACTCTACATAGTTACAAATAAACTACTATCTAGGTCAACTTGTTTGTTGCCGATGGAGCAGAGATAGGTTTGAAGATCCGAGGTGGAATGGAGCATGGCCTGGGAATATTTATTGCATCTGTTGAAAGGAACTCTGGAGCAGACAGAGCAGGAATTCAGGTTAGACAATTCAGTAGTTCAGACAGACATTAATTATGCATACACAAAATTGCAACTGCAGTGCCATTCCCCTTTCTCAAGTTTATAGGGTCCGCCTCCATAATGGCGCTCAGATTGTATGTCCCTTTTTAAGTTCTGCGCTCCATTTTGGGCTCATTCGTATGAGCTCATGCAGCTAACCAAGAAATTCATGACAGTGCCATAGCCAGCCCGACAATTTTTAAGTCCCGCTATGCAAGTTCAAAATTATTATCATTATTCATTTCTTTAGCAATCGATTGTTTTCACAGTCAGTGAAAACGAAAATATTTGCATAGCGGGACTAAATCGCCAGGCTGTGTGTCCTTTGACAGGCTTAATTATAAAGACTGTTAATGCATATAAAATTCAAATTGTGTTCATACTGGAAACAAGCCAGCCCAACTAGATGAAATTTTATTTTGCACTTACAGACTTGTGGGCTTGGTTGATTTGCAGGCTAACCCTAGCTTTTGGGCTGTCTATGGTTCTTCTCGCATGGAAAGATCCAGGGACGCCGGAACGATGTGAAGGCAAGGGGGCAGATTTTCGTGAAAAGGGCACTTTTGAATTGATATATACTAAGAGATGTTTGCAAAACATCGGGAGTTGAACTTCGCCCAATGATGTAAATTCTATTTTTGGATGATAGGGGTGTGAGAGGGTTCTCCGCCCAACCTTGTCCCCAGGGCCTTTCGAGGAAGGAGGCGAAGGGCAGCAAAGGCTTCGCCTCCTTCCTCAAAAGGCCCTGGGGATGAGGTTGTTCTCCGCCAGGCGATTGTGCTATTCTTGAAGCTCGATGACTGCATTTCTTGCGTTTTCTGAAGCAAATTCGTAAAAGAAATGCACTAACATTTCTGACAATTCGCTATTTCGCCAAGGCAATCCTTTAAATTGAAAGGGCACCTTTGCCCCCCTTGCCCCTCCTGGTAAAGGGCAACGGGGCGGCTGCCCCTCCTGCCCCCCATTTCCGGCGTCCCTGGAAAGATCTATTGAAGCTTTTTGAAGGCCCCCATACAAATTACATCATCCTGTACCTGGATATATCTTGACCCCTGGCTTTAACAAACTGAACTTACCAAATAGTCCAAAATACTTTCTCAAATTGACTGCTCTTCATAAAATTAGGTTGGGGATCAAATTTTAGACGTCAATGGCAAAAGTTTTCTAAATATTTCGCACGAAGAAGCGGTACGAGTGCTCAAGAGCTCACAACAACTTGTGATCATGCTGAAAGATGTCGGGATACTGCCTCATGGCAAGCGAGTTTACGACGAAACTAGATGGCTAAGAGACACAGAAACTAACAATTCATCAAGGTTTGACAAACCCTTTATGCTGTTTTGAAGCCTTTTCGCTTCTTTCAGCCAAATAAAAGCGATAAATTTAACAAAAATTAACTCTTCCTGAACGGTTGCCTGTCCCATTTTGAAATTCTGAAAAACTTTTCCCGCGCTTGGGAATCTTGAGCCTGTAGTCTTATTACTTAGCGTACTGCCATCTATGGAAACGTTGTGTAATTCTTAGGTATTCCTTTCTAATTGTCTATTTGTCTACCTGTTTGCTGGTTTCGCTTGTCAGTATCTTTTGGGGCTCGCACTTTCTAATTACGGTTTTTCTGACTTTAACTATAAAGGCGAAAAAACACTTCATCCTTTGAAAATTTATACAAGCATAGAAAGTGTATTTCTAACAATTTCCCAGTCGAACGTTACTGTGCTCTGAAAATCACGTGGGCACGCTTTAATAAAAGTACAACACTATACACGCGTAGAAACGCACAAGTTGTTACATGTCTGCAAACAAGTTGTTATAAATCTGTACAAGCTGTCAACAAGTTGTGTTGGCACTTCTTGTTCCCAGTTGTTGTAACAAGTTTGGAACAAGCTGTTAACAACTTGTAACAAGCTTGATGGCATTATCAGACTTGTTACAAGGTTGTTCCAACGGCTCCAAGGTTGTTCCAAGGTTGTAACAATATTATACAAATAATGAATGTTTATGAGTGCAAGGGTAAGAATATTTTCATGAGGTGAAAGATGGAATGTTCCATTCAACGAGGCGACAGCCGAGTTGAATGGAACATTCCATCTTTCACCGAATGAAAATATTCTTACCATTGCACGAATAAAAACATTCATTATTTGTTTTATATAATACCAAAATAGACTAATATTAAAAGGTTTACTGTAAGATTTCGCCATTTTGACGAGTCGTGTTTGCATTAAATCCCATTTACTGAGTTTCGAATATCGGGTTAAAATAAACTGCAATCACCGTACGAGAAGCATTTTGACGGATGCGATTTATCGAAAACACCTTTGTGTTGTGCAATGGAACAAAACGTATAGTACAAATGCACTCGCAAGAGTGCAATGGAACGTATTCCATTGCACTCTTGGGAAATGGAATTTTCCATTCAATATCACGTGACCATAAACAGCCAATTAAACGATCAGAATTCAATAAGGTATTATATAATGT
Source organism: Paramuricea clavata (assembly GCA_902702795.2). Lineage (NCBI taxonomy): Eukaryota > Metazoa > Cnidaria > Anthozoa > Malacalcyonacea > Plexauridae > Paramuricea > Paramuricea clavata. Next base: position 8,847 of record CACRXK020003508.1, on the reverse strand, counting down.
TCTATCATGACTGTATCAGACATGTTGGAACGACCTTGCAACAAGTCTGATAATATCAACAAGATTGTTACAAGTTGTTAACAGTTTGTTCCAAACTTGTTGACAACTTGGGACAAGCAGTGCGAACACAACTTGTTGACGGCTTGTTGGCAGACTTGCTACAAGATGTGAGATTTTCACGTGTGCAGAAGGCCAGAACATTTCAACGTTGCATGCAATGATATCATGGATAATAAAATAAATTTATTTTATTATCCATGATGATATTATGATCGCGATCAAAACCGCGAACAAACTATGGTAAACGATGTTTTAGTTACAACGGGGCAGTGTTGTGGAATGAGTTACCTCAAATTGCTTAAAATGTACGAGCAATATTCTCTCTTAGACAATTCACAAGAGAAATTGACAACCTATTTTCCGTAATCAAGTACCGTGTTCAGTATCATGAAAATTATTTAGGGCTGAATTAAATATAACACTTTAAATTTTCTATCTTAAAGAACGTCCTCTGCAAGCTCCAGTGATCAAAAGTCAAAGAGTATGAAAAAGGTGTGCCCTTTTAATGTCTTTTATAATATACTTCCTACATTTCTTTACACTCATAAGAATCACACACAAAGTTAAACAAGATTGTTTGTAGAAGGCTATAGTGGCAAGCTTATCAACAAGTGTCAAAAATCAAAAAAATGTTATCATTGTATCAAGTTGTTACTGAAGCGCCAATCAAACGGGGATAAGAGTTTAGATTAAGAGATATTTTTGTATGTTGCGTAACACGCGCTCAAAACTATAATGCTTATAATTTACTATAATATACCACATGAGGTTATGACTAAATTCAAATTTTTTATTTTTCGATACGTTTCTCAATCGGCAAATAAACTTAAAAAGTACGTGCATGTAGTGCTTTATTTGTAAAATGATGCTAAAATGAAGAGATTTTAGATGATACGCCAAAGAGAAAATGATGTCTGAAATTCAGTAAGTTTTGCTTATATGGCTGTAAAATATGGCATCAATTTTAAAGCATCATTGATATTTTAATTGACAATTTTTAACTATTATTTTATGTTTCTCAACCGGCAGATGCATTTAAAAAGGTTGCTAACTCTATATAAACTAGAGAACAAAGCTAAAACAAAGTAATTCTCATGCACTTTTGTTTTCGTTTGATCAGAGCTATATAATAACACTGTCCTCCATTCGATTCCAGACTCCGTCATTTCACGATCCAATGGGCAGTTCTCAATTGACGCATCACTCAGTCCTGGATCACAGTGATGAAATACTGGAAATGAAAGCACGTCAGTTGTTGCCTAGCGACGATCTACAAGCGTTCGCATTTTATCTCAGTGAATACAGAACAGTCCGTCTGTCATTAACATCATTCTTGACTGTTTTGTCAGACCTACTAAATACACCAGAAAAGGTATAGGTAATGCGGAAGAAGTTGTTCTTGTTTTGAATTTCTCTTTATCAGTCTGTTTGTTTGTTTGGTCTTTGCCTGTTTGTTTCATTGTTGATTGGGTGTAGTTTGGGGAGGGAGGGAGGGAGGGAGAGGGGTGCCTCTGTGGATGTGGTTAGGTTCCACCTCGCTTCCAGAGAGGTTCTAGTGTGACTCTACGGGCAACACCGCAAATTTTTTCCGGGTTCATTTCATCATTTGACTCTCTTGTAATAACACTGGACCTTATAGATTGAGGTTTTCCCCAGTGGTTTTCCCCCACTGAATCACACAGAAGGTTTGACAGTTTAGAACTGATAGAGTTATATCCATTATAAATATAATTAGTTTAGTTGAGGTTTCCTTATGTAGTGACACTTAAGGATGGGATGGAGTTGAGGGATAGATAATAAGGGATGGAGTTGATGAATAGAATTAACTATCCATGGAGGACCTTCTAAAGCACCTTTCGGTGAAGGAGCTGTCCTCTTAAAATATTTATTAAAAGAAAGTTAGTTTGGTTCAGGTGTTTAAACTTTGCTTTTCTGTCTTTCTGTTCGTTGGTTAATCAAACAGTTTATAAACTAATACTAACCTTTTCTATTTCAATTTTAGGGTTCGCTATTTCAAGAAATCCGTTCCGCGATTCTCCCCCGTGATCTAACAAAGTTTGATGACTGGATTGAAAAAACTGGACACGCGCGGTTACAGGTGAGTTAGTGAGTATAAACATTAGAAAGTTAGAAAATATAGCTATAGAATTTCTGACGTTGTGAATGACTGCTCGGACAGATTATCTATTACTTCAAAGGAAAATCTAGTTTCTTTTCTACGAGAAATTTTGTGGGAAACACTCTTACGAAAACATCATTTTCTAGTCATGTTTCCAGATATTTTGTCGGCAACAATGTTCTTGAAGGGTTAAAAACACAAACAGGTAAAAGTATGAGGAATAAACATGACGACTTTCAGATGTAATTCTGCACTGATAATAGAGAATGGCCATTTTTTCATATATTTTCATCATCAGGCGCATCATATGGACTCCAGACAAACAAGACATGACAGGTTGTCGCTGTATTCGTACAAAAGTTCTGATTCTTCAACGACAACGAATTCCTGGCTTGGTTTATTTGAGGTAAGCTTCCTTTAAGCGAAACGAACTTTATTCGTTTTTTATTGATCCAGTGTTGCTGCATGAGAAAGTACCCAGAGAAAACATGCAGTGTCTGACAGAGTCAAATTGAAAGCGCTCTTTTTATTTTCGTCACCGAAGCCCCCGCACAGGAAAGGTTCTGTACGCACAAAATTTTAAAAGTTTATATGCTCCTAATTCTTTCCTATCCACATTAGTTTTACATGTAATGAATACTGACTCTATAAGGCCATGGGCAAACTAGGAAACATTGTTTCCTACCAATGTTTCGACATGTTTCCCAGAGTGCGCAAACACTAGGAAACATTAGTGAGAAACATAGGGAAAGTTCAAACGTCAAATGTTTCTGAATTTGCTAGGAAACATTTTTGCTTCTCGGGAAGAAAATTTTGTTTCCGCAACAATGTTTCCAAGGGTGGGCAAAGAGGAAAACATTTGAGGAAACATCGAGAATCACAAATGTTTCCATAACAATGTTTCCTAGTTTGCCTAGGGCTTAACGTACACACGCAAAAGTCTCACATTTTGTAGCAAGTCTGCCAACAAGTTGTCTTCGCACTGGTTGTCCCAAGTTGTCAACAAGTTTGGAACAAGCTGTTAACAACTTGTAACAACCTTGTTGATATTATCAGACTTGTTGCAAGATTGTTCCAACAAGTCTGACACAGTCATGATATAACAATATTGTTACAACTTTGTGTTGTCAACCTTGTAACATTCTTGTTATATCATGGCTGTATCAGACTTGTTAGAACAACCTTGTAACAAGTCTGACAATGCCATCAAGTTTGTTACAAGTTGTTAACAGCTTGTTCCAAACTTGTTACAACAACTGGGAACAAGCAGTGCGAACATAACTTGTCGACAGCTTCTGAACAGATTTGTAACAACATGTTTGCAGACCTGTAACAACTTGTGCGTTTTACGTGTGTAAGATTTTGATTAGACTTGGATCAAGTCCATCTCTCTAGAATCCAAGTCTAGATTTTGATAACAAAATTAACTTTTTTTATTAACTATAGAACGATGATAAACATGCGAAGACAAATTTCAAACTTCGTCATAAACAAGATGCCTTACCCCATCCACCTAAACACTTTCTTGACGATCCTGTAGATTCAGGTAGTATGTCACGTGATTTCGGCACCAGACCACGTGACTCATCATTCGAGCTACCCCCTCCCCCTGTGTTTGATCTCAACAATAAAAGGACCCCTGGTAATAATCGGTTTGAGAGTAATCGGATTTTGGGTGAAACTAGTTTTGGTGAAAATAAATTGCCATTGAACAAGAAATCTCCCGGAATATTTGCGCGCTCGTCAACGCCCACGCTACAAACTAATCAGCTGGGACATCGTCAAGACGCGTCGCGTAAGGATATGCCGAATTATTCAACAACGAGAAAAGCGGAAATGATGACCGAGTGTCCTGGTGATAGGATAGGACAATTGACTACAACTGTTGATTATAGGGGTACGAACGAGAAATTTAGGAGTAACGATGGATATCCCTTTGAAGATTCGACTTACGATGATGATGGTTTATATTCACCTGTGGATTATAAAGGACCAAATAGAGCATCTGGAAATGTGGTGGATAAGATTGCAATGTCGAATGGAGACGATAGTGATGATGATTTGTATACTTCCATGAGTAATATGGACCTTGGTGCGAAACACGAGGGTGTTAGTGCTACATCTATGGACAGTAAGCGAAAAACTGCGTTCAATGCTGATAATGTTGGGGATCGACTGTATACATCAGAGGATAATAATGACTCAACGAGCAAAATGTTACAAAACAAAAGCGATGATCCTAAACGATTTTTGAAGACTAACACAGCAACAAATAATGTTGTACAAAATGGACCAAAAAGCTTCCCAAACAGCAACGGTTTTGTAGACGAGGAAGACGATATGCCTGTTTATGCTACTGTAGATAAATCTCGTATCCCCCTAAAACAGCCGATGAATAATTTTCTCCAAGAAAGTGAATTTGAAATTCCACCGCCTATACCGGACAAACTTTTCTTAGAGACAGGCGATTTTCAGGAAAGCTTAGAAAACACTGATGATATTTATTCAGATAAAAGTAGACATGATTTTACAAACAACATTGCGGTAAAGCATGAAGACAATTTTGTACCATCCGAAACTGTTCAATTGAATGGTAGAAATGAGAATGCTGTAGTAGAAACGAACATTGCAAGCTTTCCAGAACGCCTGAGGAAGTTTAATGGCGAATCATCTGTTGGAAAAAGCGATAGGAATGGAGTGGTTCAAAAGCTGAAGAAAAAGAAGAAAAGATCTAAACCCAGCATGGTTCAGGTAAATGAAACAAAACTAACTTTATAATAGTTTTGTCTGTGGAAACACCACGTAAATTTATTACTCAGTAAAAATTTACGTGGTGTTTCCACAAACAAAACTATTATATGTTTTATCGCCATGCAAACGTACAAAGAACTTAAAACTAAGTTTATCAGGTCGAGTTAAACTGTCCCTTATGGATTGACATTAGAAGAAAACTGGGGTACCTAGCCTAGGGAAAATCTATAGTGTTTTTGGTACATGTACAGTCAATATGGAATAAAGGAATACCAAATGTTTTGTCGTAAAGGATAACGTCATCGATGCACGCTGGATGTTCGGGAGACTTTCTGAATTAAGGACCAATTTTGTAATAGACCTTAATTAAAAAACTCATTAATAATTCATGAAGAAAACACAAAGAAAAATCATAAGCGTGTCGTATCTGTATATGTGATACAGATTCATGTTGATTTACATAAACTTTAACTTTGATTTTCTCGGCTTAGACAACGTTTATTTTTAAAATTACTTCGCCAATGAACTCATAAGATGGGTCGTTTTTTAAGTTGTTTACAACATTCGCGGCCGTGCTGTATCGGATATACAAACTCTCGCCTTCGGCTCGAGTTTGTATATCCGATACAACACGGTCGCTCATGTTGTAAACATTATTTATGCATAATGACGTCACAAGGCTTGATGCCCACGAGGGATGCTGGTCTTTGTAGTCATCGCCCGGGAAAATTAAACAATTAAAAATGGCCACTATCGAAATTTTCCCGCGCGATGACTACTAAGACCAGCAGTCCTCGCGGGCATCAAGCTTTGTGACGTCATTATGCATAAGGTCTATATATTCCAAAACTGAGGAGAAACTTGGAGAGAGCGTCAGCTCGTAATGTTTTCATTTGTGACATAAAATATACCAAATATGTGGCTTTCAGATTATCGTGTCTAAACGTGTCTAAAATACACGAGATAGCGTCTCATAGACCCTAAGGGTGGGAAAATTAACCTTCACCCACCATACCCATTCGTTTGGGGCCGACTACGCCACCGCAACCGGCGTGTCATGAAACATTATTTTAAGCCCGTTGCACTAACTGGTCACCCACACCCCAAGGGAATGTAACCTGCCTGTTTGGCTGGATATACACGTCCCTACTGCTATGTTTACTCAAATTGTTATTCTATCATTTTATTAGACGGATAAAGCTGTGGATTACAGTCAGCCATTTGTTGTTGAACTTAGTAAACATTCCAGCAATCTTGGTTTATCCGTTGCTGGAGGAACAGACACGGACAGTAAAGAAATTAGGATAAAATCTATAAAGGTATAAAACCAACTTTATTTATACTGGGTACCTCGTAGGGTGAGGTCCAGTAAGATCACCACTCATGTATGCAACTATAATATCAGTTTCAATATAAGTTTCAAAGTCAAAACTCGTAACCGCAAAAACGTCGACCTCTAAGCGCGGGAAGCACAATCAGTGGCCATGCGTATGTGGAATGATATCGTATCGTAAAAATTTATTTCAAGGCACTAGCCTCATTAACATATGTTGGTTTTCATGAGGGGCGTCGTCAATTTATATACAAAATATTTACAAGAAAATACGTAGAAAAAAAAACTATTTACAAAAGTGCATGCTGAATACAGGAGGTGTGACCCATACATTAATATTAGTAACAGAATCAAAGATTAATATTTTGTTTGAAAATATGGATTGATCGTGCCTCTTTTGCTTCCCGAGAAAGGCTATATTCCAAAGCTTTGCCTCGCTGTATTTAAAACTTTTTTTAGGAATTCCCTTCTCGGTTTAGAGCTAAATCAGTATAGCTCTTTCTTAAGTTATAATTCGCTTGCGTTAAACTACTCCCAGTCAGTTTGAGACAGTGACTCTTTCAAGTTAGGAGCAGTATCATCGTTTAGAATTTTATACAGAAGAATGCAAATCATTTACCACGAATGTGAGCAAAACACTCTAGTGAACACTCAGCAAGTTTCTATCTAGCCTGCGAACAGGCTCTCAAGCTGAATTGAGAGCCTGCATCGATGACTAATGAATCTGAATATCTGCGTCTCAAATCGTGACGCGAAATTCTCATTGGTCAGATGCTATAATTTATATGTTTCCGCTGAGCTCTATATATGTCAACTGCTGAAGCACTATGCATAAAAAACACATTAACTGATCAAATTGGTCATGGCCATCTTATCTCAAAGCACGAAATGTTCTGTTTTGAGAAAACAGTATTTAAAACATTTGAACTTTTGCTTGAATATCTTATATTTCGAAAAACAGTATAAACTGTACAGTCTAAATTTAGTTTGCACAGTCTAAATTTAGTTTGCACGAAAGTTGTAAACAACACCATATAAGGACAGACATTCCATATTTGGAAAAACGAACGTTACGGGGCAGATATTCAAATTCATTAGTCATCGATGCAGGCTCTCAATTCAGGTTGAGAGCCTGTTCGCAGGCTAGTTTCTATCGTATGCGGGTAGTTTTCGTGAGGATTTGGCCACTCGTGGCATTGAGGAAAATATCTATCATGTCTGATATTTTTCACCTCACGAGGAAAAAAGTTCAACGTCTACGAATATTGCAAGCTTAGTGCTGAACTGCTTGAATCAATTAGCCAATGAGAAACCATAGTTTCTTCATGTGACTTTGAATAAAATGGAGGAAAATATGAACGATTTTGTCAATACTAGATTACGTAGTAATTGATACACCAGGCGGAAATCTTAGTTTAAAGATAAAGAGCAAAGCCCAGCAAATAACTTTAAAACCAAACATAATAAAAGTAAAAATTTAATTAGCTAACGTTTCGTTGTTTACAATACAACATCTTCAGAGCAATCTAACTTTTATTATGTTTGGTTTTAAAGTTATTTGCTGGGCTTTGATCTTTATCTTTAAACTTAGATTACGTAGTGATATCAGTGATAACACTATAACCACAATGCAAAGCGCTACGTTTTCGTAGCGCTTTGCATGGCGGTTATAGTGGTATCACTGATATTCAAGATGGCTTATTTTTTGTCCTGACCCGTGAAAGAACTTTTAAAAAAAGCTAGGGTCAGGTGCGCGATAGCCAACAAACATTATAACCACAATGTAAAGCGCTACGAAAACGTAATAAGGGGAATCATCAATTATATTGTTGTTGAGTAGTTTTCCCAACGTGCGCGCTCAAAATGCATACAGCTGAGCTAGTCGCCACGCGAGGCGGTTAGCTCAGCAAGTTTCTCCCGTGTGCGGCAGGCTTTAGGAATTTTATCGGCGTCTGTTCATAGTAGCAAAACAATTTTTAGCAAGATTTTTCTGCCTTTTGTTTGACAGAACGAAGACACAGTCGCAGGATCATGTCCACTGCTACAACCGGGTCAAATCATTTTAGGAGTTGATGGCAAATCATTACAGAACGTAACAAGTGGCATTGCTGCGATGGCGATTAGACAGGCTTTTCACAGTGATAAAACTGTATTGAAACTTATACTACAAAATGATAGCTGACAGCATATCAAATAAAATCTTCGCAGATTAATTGGTGGTTTCTTGCATACTGGCATTAGTGAGGTTTAGATTTGACTTCAACTACCACTATCTTTCACTTACATGCATCTGATTGGTTAGTCGGAAAGATTAGACACATCTGATTGGTTGGTCGGGAAGATTAAACACATCTGATTGGTTAGTCAGGAAGATTAAACACATCTGATTGGTTAATGATCCCCAAATGCTAGCGCTTGTGGAACTCACTGTGGAAGTCAAATATAAGAAAGCTGTGGACTAAGAGGGATACAACTACCCGAAAAGCAGAACTTCGACGTTTTTTATGTGAAGGCCCTTCGTTGGGAAGTTAGATTCAAGATTCTTTAATGGCACTATTTCATTAGATTAATTACAAGCAGTTAT
>CACRXK020003507.1:11786-35899 GCA_902702795.2 Paramuricea clavata | reverse complement strand
GAATATTTTCATTCGGTGAAAGATGGAATGTTCCATTCAACTCGGCTGTCGCCTCGTTGAATGGAACATTCCATCTTTCACTTCATGAAAATATTCTTGCCATTGCACTCATAAACATTCATTATTTGTATATTGGCAGGGATAAGATTTCATTACTATAAATAGTGCCATCGCAATTTACATTTTCTTCTTCAGGCTTACTTTGACATCACAATAGGAGATGAAAAACAGGGTCGGATTGTTATTGGTTTGTTTGGCGAAGTAGTGCCAAAAACTGTGAGAAATTTCGTTGCCCTAGCAACGCACGAGGTAAGCACACACGAGAACGAGATCGAAAGCCGGTCAGTGGCAGCCTAGTCCCTAGGCCTCTTAGTACGCCTATTTCGCGTAAGCGTGCACAGAGGACTAGGGCTAGTCTGGGTCAGTGGATGGCAAAATACCGACTGGTTCCAAGGGGTAATATATATTCGGAAGTCTGCCGCAGGGGGAGTGGTCTAATCAAATAATCGTCGAATACACAGAATAACTATGCATGGGGTCCGGCCGGAAAATGTTTCTATTTTTATGGCCTGCGGAATGCTATTTCATCTATAACTAACAGACAACGGCAAAATCTCATCTATTTGTCTTATATAATAAAAAGAAAACCCCCAAATTAAACAAATAAATAGCTTACTTTTTGTCCACCCAAACATTTGAAAATTTGAAAAAGTCGAAATTTTACAAATATCACGCGTACGGCGTACATAATCTATACAAATAAGGGAATGCTATTGGATAAGGTTTTGTGCGACGTAATTCCGTGTGTCTGTCCCATAGAAATAATAGACATTCTAATATTTCTATTGTCTAATATTTCTATGGTCTAATATTTCTATGGTCTGTCCTCTAATAAATCATGGATCTCGATCAATGTATTATTGAATTCTTAACGTTATTATATAATTGCTATATTACGCTATGTTCCAGACGAAGGGCCTTCGCTCGAAACGTTCAATCAATTCATCTGCACTTCTGTGGATTAATTTTATTTTTCTAATATGTAGAAGGGATATGGTTACAGAGGAAGTAAGTTTCACAGAGTTATCAAGGATTTCATGATACAAGGTCAGTTTATGCACCACAGCAGACAAGTCATTCAGGGAATCAAACAGGAAATAATGTTTACTGATAGAATTCCGTATAATTATGTAAATATTATATAATATATGTTATGTACAATTTAAAACATGAGCAGCAGTGTTTTATCAGATATAAAGATTCCAGGTGAAGCCGAGTATTTTTAGGTCTGATTAAAAACGCACTGCGAATGTTTTAAATTGCTTCAATCGACTAGTAAGTTCATTGACATTGGCGAAGTAATTTTCAAAAAATACGTTGTGTAAGTCGAGAAAATCAAAGTTAAAGTTTATGTAAATCAAGGGAAATCACATATAGAGATACGACATTCTTATGATTTTTCTTCGTGTTTTCCTCATGAATTATTAATGAGTTTTTGAAGATATATATGTTTAGGTTATTTAGAGACTGCTTCTATCTATCTGTAGGCGGTGACTTCACACATGGAAATGGCCGAGGGGGTATGTACATGATGACATAAACTGAATTAAGTTATAATTGGATATTAAAGGCACAGTTAAGCCTTTTGAATGATGGTTTTTAAGGCGCAAGAGAAGATAAGAGGAAGGAATGCGAAAGAAAGAGCAGAGGGAAAAGGGAGGCACTCCTTCTGTCGACCTTTCCCCCAGCCTCCCAGCTTCTCTCGCCCTGACCCTCCCCCACAGGCGCCTTTACGCAGGCCACAACCACGCATGGGTACGCTTTTAATCTTTTTTGGGGGGCGTGTTGTTAGAAAATAATCAGCTCTACTAAAACCACTTACAGGTAATGCATGCGTCGCTTGCGGAAGGTAGACAGCCGTCTTGGCTAGCGGTTAGCGCGCAAACCTTTAAGTTTGTTACTGTAAGTTGAGGATGGGGTATTACTTAGTGTGGATGACCACTCTTCACTGATGTGCTTGAAAATCTCATGAAAATAAAATTGTGGTTTGTTCTCTCCTGCTTTGAGTCTCCGGTTCCTCCTGGGTAGAGTGATGGTCGCCATGCAGAGACGCCTATATACAGCTAATTCAAAAAAGGTTGTCCTTCGAAAATCTTAAACCTTAAACTCTAAGCGCGTTAAAGAGTGATGGGTAACTTCTTTTTAGGGCTTTTGATTGGACAAATAATCTTAGTACACTGCTAGTTGTAAATCTTTAAAAGTGCTTATTATCTGTCTTGCCATAGATACAATGCAAAATTCGCACGTTTTAGGCCTTAAGGTAATTCCGCAGTTTTGCATTGCGCACTTTTACTGCGCACATCTTATAACTTATAATTTCATCCATTATACGTACCGTTTAAAAAAAAAAATTATGACAATTTTATGTTACTTCAAAACATCTTTGGTTACATTCGTGCAAAGAATTACGTTAAAATCAATGTTTTCAAAAAAGGCATACAAAAGTGTAGCTAGGGTTCCTGTGTCTTTAGTATATTTATTTACTTGTATTTCACGTTTTAATGCCACAATTCCCTAAAAAGATCGGTGACCCCCGGTTTTTAACTGATAATTTATTTCTTTAATGCATTTTACATTTCATATCCGCAATTAAAAAGAAAAATCATTTCTGGATCTTGAAAAAAAATTCTTTATCAATGCATGTTCTCAAAGAAAGATATATAAAGAAATGTGGAAAAGAGATTTGTGGATCAGAATTGTAAACGTTAGTAGTTTCATTTTGCTCAAAACACAATATTTTTTCAAAAATAATTACAAGATAGGTTTACCAAAGCAAAATCCGCGCAAAAAACGTCAATAAATATCGGGCTGTTGTGATTTTGCTGTTACTCGTAATGAGCGTCAAGATGGCGTCATATTGGGGGTAAAGGTGGTATATTGTGATTGTCATATCTTCTTAACGAGTTCGATGACCCCGACTTTTTTGTGTGATTTTACTTTAAGTATATCATAAACTCCATGGGAAGTTTCAGCACATTCTCATTTCGGGAACAATTACTGCGGAATTACCTTAAGTAAGAAGTTACCCATCATACCTTACGCGCTTACAGTTTAAAGTTTGAGATTTTTGACGGACAACATTTTTTGAAACAGCTGTATATACATAGCGAGTCTTCGCAATTCACTTCTCGGTTTCAAGGAAAATGAGTACCCCCCCCCCCCCTACTGTTACTTTTGTTTTTCGCACGTAAATTAACACGAGGTGAAAATCAGTCCTACTGGTGGTACCCTGCCACAAAGTAGAATTAACACCACCTACATACACACCGAGTTTCCTTCCTACTGATAGGTAAAAGTATTTATGGTGAAAGATTTGACGACGAGAACTTCAGACTGAATCATTATGGTGCTGGTTGGATCAATATGGCGAACGCTGGGAAAGATACAAATGGCTCTCAGTTTGCAATATTCACTGTACTTACACCCTGGTTGAATGGACAGCACGTGATCTTTGGTATAATACTCGAGGGAATGGTAAGTTCTTATATTTTGGGTAAATATTGAACTAAATATTGAAGGGTTTTTTGTAGGTGGAAATTTCGAGTATAAATTTTATACACTTTGTGTTTTTGTGGTTGCATTTTAAAAATATGCGAAAGAATGGGTGATTCCAGCTATAGACTAAATTTTGATCAAAGCAAGAAGAACGAAATCCAACACCACAGCTAGAAAGAGCATCTTAGAATGAGTAAAACTGCAAATATTGGTTGCTAAATGTTGTAAAATGAAGAAAATATAGCCCTGCGAAGTTCGCAAATTTTGTATAGATTTGTATTACACGCGGTAAAAATAACCACTTTCGGCCCAAAAATGGTTATTTTTCCCGCACGTAATGCAAATATATCCGAAATTTGCGAACTTCGCAGTGCTATATTGTCCTCATTTTACAACAATTCGCAACCAAACTTTGCAATTTTAATCAATTTCGGACGCTCTTTCCAGCTATGATAATTCGTTCTTCTTCTCCAGATCAAAACTTCGTCTACAGCTGGAATCATCGATTAAAACTAAATGATTAAACGAAAAGCTGCGGATTGATACTGTAAACGAAACGTCGAAGTAGTTAACTGCTAACATGCACAGCTCAACGTTAGCGAACGAATATTCAGTTATGTTAATAATGTACATTTCCTGTGGGAGTTTACCCCGATATTTATGCAAATATACGTGCTTTTCAAATCATTTCAACCGTAGCCATGGTAGACGGTTTACATGTGATTGCAACCGCTCTGCAGTGTTTAGCAATTTTGGTTAACATTTTATTCTCCGTGCATGCATATACCTGTGCTGAGTGGAAGAATTGAATTGTTAGAAGAAGAAAGATACCTCCGGTTAAATAACAAAATAAATCATGCACTGTTAACCGCTATAGTCTATTATTTGAAGGTTTCTGCAAATTATTATTCCTGACAACAGTATGCCCCCAAGCAAACATCCCAAGGGCACGTATGGAGGGAGTATTGTTTCCAAGAGAATTGTCTAGAAGTACACTTTTGCATTCAGTTCCTGTGGTAAAAAGACAGCACTTTCTTTGCGACAGTAACTCCTAGTTGTATTTCAAATTATATTAGCATTGATAATTTGATATTTTAGACACTGTATGTAGCCTGCATAGTGTATTTCTCTTGAGCACGTGTACTCAAAGAGTATACCAATGCTAAGGCTAAACTGACCTGCTGACCTTTAGAAGTGATTGTGAAACATCCTCAAAATGAATACAACATTTATCAATTTCAAATGCTTGAGTGACGTCACCAGCTTCATGTTTCAGCCGCCATATTGTTTTTATCCACGCGTGGCGGCTATGTTGCCATGGTCGATATTATCAAAGTTTCAAGTCTATTTTCTACCTATTGTGTACACTAGTGAACGGGGGCTTTGTATTTCCTGAACAAGGAGACAATTTTTTAGCCTTGCGACATGTGCAACGAACTTGAAAAAATGTTATGCGACAAATGTTCCAAAAATGACGTCACACTTATCCCCCTAAAAATGCTAACGTCATATGGCGGGAAAATTACGCTGGATCCTCAAAATGCTGACGTCATATGGCGGGAAAATTCCGCCAAATGGGGGGGGAGGGGGGTTCATCTACTTTAATAGAGTCTAGAGATTGCCTAACGTACTTACGTCCATCGGTGCATGTTAACTATGTAGCCTATTATTCCTCGTAAGAACATGCGCCCAATGGCAATGCTCAGGCTTAGCTAATTATGCGCCATGTACTTTAGATTTGTATAAACAAATTAGGGACGGACCATTAGAAAAGTGATGTGGTCGGGGGGGTGGGGGCAAAGCCAAAAAAAGAAATTTATTCCCAGAAAAAATTTTTAAAAAATCTTCCCAGGCATAGTGCAAAAAAAAGATCCCCTATAGCTTGGAAGATAGGCCTGTAAATTTCACTTAAAAAATATTTCCAGCCGTCAAGTGAGAAAAAAAATCACTTCTATAGGTGTACAGAAAAAATATATTCCCTCTTAGAAAATCTCCATCACCACCATTTTCCGTATTTTACAACATTTCGCAACCAAACTTTGCAATTTTACTAATTTTAGGATGCTTTTTTAAGCTATAATGATAGATTTCGTCTTTCTTGTCTAGATAAAAAATTAGTCGATAGCTGGAATTGTCCATTAGTTAGTGCGGATGGCATAAACAGTACACGATTAGAATATACTAGTTTTAATTAATCACTAAACGAAAATTCGTAATGTGCTGTCTCGACCAAACAGCAAGCCTGTTTTTAAGACTTTTAAGAGTTTCAACGCATAAGTACGTTTGTTTTGGAACGGTATGTGATTATCATATACGTCTGGCCGACGGAAATTCATAATTTCTCGTCTCGAACAATGAGCAAGCGAGCTTATTGGGAGTTTATTTGTACGCTTTCGTTGAGCATGTTAACATGTTTTCCTTGTATTTTCAGGTAGTTGAATCCCTCTCAATCCGCACCTTTCTGCTACCACCCATGTTGGTACCAGACCGTCCGGGTATAATTTAAACATGCTGTGCGATTTCGTTGCGCTCTTGCTTCTTAAACGTCCTCTCTATGCAGGCCAGTGTTCAACTTGATATGACATGAGGGATGGAGGTTCTGACTTTTCACTGGCCATGATGGGTATATCATACGGCCAGCAGTGAGTTTGGGAAACAACACCTTCAGTTTGTCAGCAACCTCACACCCGGAGCTTCTGCGCTTGTGGCCCTACAAGCGGCCACAAGCGTAGAAGCCCTGGGTTCGAGGTTGGTTTGTCAGATAAAATAGGAATGTCAGAATCTCAAGGAGGTCTCCGAAACACCAAAATATTAGAGGCAGGTGGGATTTAATACAGACGTCAAGATTGACGTGTACGGCATCCTGCAAACCGCAAACGGCAAACTATATAAATCGTGTTTCCAGTTCAGCTATATGAAAGTTAGGGTCATCAGTACATTAAAATTGAAGTACAGTAAAACCCCGCATATAAGAACGTAGAATTTAATTAATTAAGAAAATATTTTATTTACACCCCTTTTTAACAAAACCTGTTCAGGCTAGAATCTCAAAACAGATTCTTATATTATCAAATAGAGTCAAACTTAGGTCATAAGTTAGAATCAGTGTAGCTTTAAAGTGCATGTATAGAGTTGATATAGTGAATATACTGACGTCATTTTTTTATATAAATCACATACTATACCTCCCCTAAAATAAGTCGCTTTTCTCTAAAGAAAATAAGAACCCATTTAAGAACCTGTTAGCCTAATTTCCTGGTAAGCACAATTTACATAAGAACCTGTTTAGGTTAACTTGGAAATCTAGGTTCTTATATGCGGGCTTTTACTGCGAGTTACCTACAATCAGTGACAAAAGGTTTTTGGACAGTGATATAATATATACATATCTCCGCATTTCCAAATACTGTTCAGCATAAAGCCACTATCCCTCCCTCCCCCACCCTAAACAATGTTAGGTGGCTGGCAAGGAACATTTTGCGCAGGTATTTCCACACACAACATTGAACGGGGGGTGCGGGGGGGGGGCGATTATGTTGTAAATGTACGCTCTTTTGCTATTTTGTCCAAAGTGTTTTGTCACTGATTGTAGTTAACTTTCGAACAGTTGTAGAACTTACATTCGAATGCGATTTGAGGTTTCCCCTTTGCGGTTATATATCTGCAGGGTGCCGTATTAAAACGTCAATCTTACGGTCTCCTCCAATAAGAACATTTGCACTTAAAACCTAAGATGTGCGTGTGCCCCCATCCACACAGCCTGGTAAATCTATTCCTGTCTGGATGATCTGACAACTGAATCTGAGCCAGTGTAATATTAATCCTCATTTTAGAATATTATTAAGAAGATTGAAAATATCGATGTGGATGGTTCGCGACCAAAAAGAGATTGCGTGATAGCAGATAGTGGCGTGCTTCCACTTGAGAAACCTTTCTACGTTGAAAAGACACCAGTACAATGAACTGTTCTAGATTTGAGTAGCTAATACTCAGTGAGCTCCATATATATCTGGAGCGAGAACTCGAGTCCAGAAAGTGAAGCCGAAGATGCATGATGGATCCGAAACTGAAGGGAATGGACGTCCAGTGCCAGTCCCTTTCTATTGTTTTCGTCTGCGCGGTCGGGCATGGAGCTGATAAGGTGTGTGCGAAATTTCGCATTTTGACTTCGATTTAAAGACTAATGTTATGATTTTATGAACTGAAAACGTGATTAGTGTTACGGTCCCTTAGGAAAAACTGGAATTAGCTGGGGAAAATGGTATTAAAACTGTATACGACCTTCATAGCTATTGGACGCATTGATTGGATGTCACCCTCCGCCATCTTGGCTTCACCTTTCTCATATGCCGAATGACTGAAGTTCTTGCTCCAGATATCTATATAGAGCTCACTGCTAATAGACCCTTTGCACTGACGTCACAAATACTTAGAGTGTCCTCCAGATGCTCCCTAACAATATCTGTTCGGGTACAACAACCACATACAGCGCAAAAACTAACCATTTTGATACAGAATTATTATAAAGTTTTACAAAATTTTCTTTGTTTACAAAAGTTATATTGTGCATAGATTGCTAATTTGTCCTCCAGATGCATCGTTACTGGCGCTGTGACGTCATGTGCAATGGGTCGATACTTTGGTATCAGTGCAAGCATGTTATTTTAATGGCCAGTTTGGTCTATCGATATTTCCTTACAGACAAATGTGCAATGTGACACAAGGCAGGTTATAAAGATACCCAAGTTCCGATTTATTGTTTAGCATTCTCTTGTCGATGTGTCTATGTTTAGTCGTATTAGCGTGTAGTCTATGTCATGTACGTGTCATCATACATGTAGACATCAATGCAAATAACGAAATGACGCTACCCATACCCGTAAATAGGAACCGCTGCAATCTTAAACTCTCATTAATGGACATTAACCAATCGGATACGTTTGATACATCCGATTAACCAATCAGATCGCGTACTTAGCCTGTGCAAGGTAGACGTTAGTGGTAGACTAATTAGAGAGGTTCAGATTTGACTTCCGCTGTCACTACCTTTCACTGGCTTAATACGTATCTCATTGGTTAATGGAATATATCAAACGCATCTGATTGGTTAATGGACCATTAGCGGTAGTGGAAATCAAATCTGAACCTCGCTATTATCTCGGTAGACAAATGATCTAGTCAGTGAGTGTTGCAAAAATATACCTGTAACATTTAGTCAGGGAGTGTTGCAAAAATATACCTATTACATCTAGTCAGGGAGTGTTCCAAAAATATACCTATTACATCTAGTCTGTGAGTGTTGCAAAAATGTACCTGTAACATTTAGTCAGGGAGTGTTAGAGATAGAGAATAATACATGGGTGCGCGGAAATACCAGATTTATTTCGAGTGTTGAACATGATATCTCACGAGTGAGCGCGGCGAATGGGTGAGATATCATGTACCCTGCTGGCAGTGGTTTCTCGGAAGATATCATGTTCAACACGAGAAATAAATCTGGTATTTCCAAGCACCCATGTATTTTTCTGTTTATTATATAAATAAAATTCAGTGAAAAACAATAAAACGTCCATTTTACAACAAATGATATTTTCACACGTAAAAATATCGTATTTTTTACGTGTGTTTAAATACGATTTTTCTCAGTGGCCAAAAACTCTATATAACACTTATGTAATGTTTAATAAACGAGTAGGAGTGTTTTATCACAATATAAAACACGACGCGTAGCGGAGTGTTTTATATGTGATAAAACACGAACTACGAGTTTATTAAACAGCTTCAAAAACGTCTCAGTTAGATCACTGCATTGGCGAAATAATTTTCCAAAATAACTTTGTATTAGCTGAGAAAATCAAAGTTAAAGTTTATGTAACTGAAGGGAAATCTTTATTAACATATAAAGATACGACACGCTTATGATTTTTCTTTGTGTTTTCCTCATGAATTATTAATGAGTTTTTGAAGTTTATATAATAAATATATCTATTACATCTAGTCAGTGAGTGTTGCAAAAATATACCTGTTACATTTAGGCAGGGAGTGTTGCAAAAGTATACCTGTTACATTTAGTCAGGGAGTGTTGCAAAAATATACCTATTACATCTAGTCAGGGAGTGTTGCGAAAATATACCTGTTACATTTAGTCTGGGAGTGTTGCAAAAATATACAAGTTACATTTAGTCGGGGAGTGTTGCAAAAATATACCTGTTACATTCAGTCAGGGAGTCTAATATACTGGGGAAAAATTGAAATTTTCTACTTGGCCAAAAACTCTATATAACACTTATGTTTATATAATAAATATATCTATTACATCTAGTCAGTGAATGTTGCAAAAATATACCTGTTACATTTAGTCCGGGAGTGTTGCAAAAATATACCTGTTACATTTAGTCAGGGAGTGTTGCAAAAATATACCTGTTACGTCTAGTCAGGGAGTGTTGCAAAAGTATACCTGTTACATTTAGTCAGGGAGTGTTGCAAAAATATACCTGTTACATTTAGTCAGGGAGTGTTTGCAAAAATATACCTGTTACATTTAGTCTGTGAATGTTGCAAAAATATATACCTGTTACATTTAGTCAGGGAGTGTTGCAAAAGTATACCTGTTACATTTAGTCAGGGAGTGTTGCAAAAATATACCTGTTACATTTAGTCAGGGAGTGTTGCAAAAATATACCTGGTACATTTAGTCAGGGAGTGTTGCAAAAATATACCTATTACATCTAGTCAGGGAGTGTTGCAAAAATATACCTGTTACATTTAGTCAGGGAGTGTTGCAAAAATATACCTGTTACATTTAGTCAGGGAGTGTTGCAAAAGTATACATGTTACATTTAGTCAGGGAGTGTTGCAAAAATATACCTGTTACATTTAGTCAGGGAGTGTTGCAAAAATATACCTGGTACATTTAGTCAGGGAGTGTTGCAAAAATATACCTATTACATCTAGTCAGGGAGTGTTGCGAAAATATACCTGTTACATTTAGTCAGGGAGTGTTGCAAAAATATACCTGTTACATGTAGTCAGGGAGTGTTGCAAAAATATATCTATTACATCTAGTTGGGGTGTGTTGCGAAAATATACCTGTTACATATAGTCAGGGAGTGTTGCAAAAATATACCTATTACATCTAGTCAGGGAGTGTTGCGAAAATATACCTGTTACATTTAGTCAGGGAGTGTTGCAAAAATATACCTGTTACATTTAGTCGAGGAGTGTTGCAAAAATATACCTGTTACATTCAGACAGGGAATGTAATATACTGGGGAAAAATTGAAATTTTCTACTACACTGACCCAGGTTTGTAGTTCGCTCCAGTCCTTGCAGGTAACGCGGTTAACTCGGATCCCAACTGATCTGACAGCCATGGTGTATCGAAGACAAATATATTCGCCCGCTAAACATGAGGATTTTACCTGTTGTCACCGATAGATCGTTTTAAAAGAATGTTTATCAATTTCAAACTTTCATGATATTATTTTACTCACTGATCGGAAAGTTAGATTGAGTTTTTGAGAGTTACATTCTATAGTGTCAGTATCTTAAGCCGGTTTCCCACTGGGCGGAATTTTGCGCGCGGAGCGGAGTTTTTCTTTGTCTTTTCTAATTAGTTCCACTCGAGAAATCACAAGACAAAGAAAAATTCCGCTCCGCGCGTAAAATTCCGCCTGGTGGAAAACCGGCTTTAAGAGATTTACTGATTCGTAACTCTGGCTTAATTTTGTCATAGACTTAAAACGTCATAGACTTAATTTGAATGGATTTAATACCATTTCAAACACGAGCAGGAGTGTTTTATCAGATATATAACACGAGGCGACAGCCGAGTGTCTTATATGTGATAAAGCACGGAATTTAAATGGCTTAAAAAACGACCCATCTTACGAGTTCATTGGCGACGTAATTTAAAAAATCAACGTCTCAGGCGAGAAAATCAAAGCTAAAGTTTATGTAAATTAACACGATTTTTTATCACATAAAACCACCGATTAGGGTTGGGCGATATTTCGATTTATCACGATATTTTCAATCGCGATTATCGTATCGAAGGTAGGAACTTGAACGACGGTATATCGAAATTATCGTCATGGTCGAAAACTATCGTGATATTGCTTCGCATATGTACATAAATTCCTAAAATAATCTTTCAATTCCTAGAAAATACACCTATTTCCCGAATTAAATACGAATTTAATACGACACAAAAGCTAATATTTATGTATTAAAATGATCCACTGAACAATGAAATTGCAGGCTTTGCTTGGACTGTGTGCCCACAGCATTTGTGCCAGCGGAGACATAGTAGACAATGCATATACAGTTCTGGTGTATGAGCAGTAAATATTAGACTAGAAAAAGCCTTCATATTACTTTAATTTGTTGTTTTTACTTGTTTTTAACAAGATTATATATAAGCTTACTATGCTTTGACATTAATTAAAATTGAAAAATGTGGTCATTGTTTTTATTGCATTTATCGCGATATTATCGAATATCGTGATAATTTCCTTGATAATTTCCTTTGTCTTTACCTGATTATTAATGAGTTTTTTAAAATTTCGATAGATTTAATTTCAATAAATTTCAATGAAAAATTGCTTAGCCTTAGAATCGGCTTAAAACATTAAAATATTGATGCTATAGAATATGGATCACTGGTACATAAAAATACAGAAATCTCTATGGAGTATGCATTTATTTTATTCACCCCATATATATCTGCCCTAATGGCTCAATTGGGTACAACAATTGTACAATACAGTTTTCTATTTACATTTTATTGATTAGTTTGTTGAGCATTTTCACCATGTTCAAGTTTTTCTTGATCTGGTGAATGCGCCAGCGGTACATGAGGGGCAGCCGCAGCCGCATCATTAGCGGGAACATCATTATGGGTTTCTTCATCTTCTTCGCCTGGGTGATCCTAAATTGGAAGGAAATGTTAAAATGAGTATCGTGTTATGTATTGTCTATAGCGTAATGGAACGTACACAAACAGTAATAAGTTTGTTTGGTTAACGTTGAAGGCTGGTTTACACTATCAAATTTGTGTGATCACAGTAGAAATTTTGCATAGGCAAATTCTAAGTTTTGAAATATTTGCAACAAATGTTGAGGGAACTAACTTAGTGTTCAGTTCCCTAAACAATTCTCACAAATCCTTCAAAACGTAGAATTTATCAATGCAAAATCCTTATACTGTGATCACACGAACTAATTCATAGACATAGTATAAAGCAGCTTTTATGGGACAACAAACCTACTGTGATCTGCCTACGTTGTCATAGGTAAGTTGTTTGCTTGATTTACACAGTACCACTCAAGTTCTAAGCAGGTTGCATGCGCCAGTTTTAGGCAAACGTTGTGTAGTGTAAATCGGCCTTTATATAGTGAATCATAATATTATGCATTCGCGGCATTCCTGTTAACGTAGAGAAAAAGTTTTCAAAAGCACGATTTGCTCGCACTTTCTCTAAGTATTCCGCATAAGAAGCTTTGCGCAGAATCCAGAGATGAACGCAAAACGTTGGGATTTATTGGGAGTTACTGCGTGGCGTCGGTTTTAGCCCGGGCTGAGTTTCAGCCCGGTTAACCGAGCTGAAATGGCATCACAATTACATGGGCAGTTTGAATCCGGGCTGAGTTTTAGTCAGAGCTATATTTATCCCTTGTATATAGTAAACAAACCCGGGCTGAAATGTCAGCCCGGGCTCAAATCATATAACGATTTCATGAAAGGCAATATTCCGCTTCTTTGAGCATTTAAAACGCCGATTAGTCGACTACTTGACTTGTGTAAGACTGTGGTTGCATATAGTATTAAAGATGAGACAAAACGCAAAATAAAACCATTTATTGTTTTTCTAGTCCGGGCTGAAATTATTTGCGATTACATGGGATATTTCATCCCAGTTGACAGGGCTGAAAATCTCATCCCGGGTGACATAAACCGGGATGAAAAGTTCAACGCGGGCTGAAACTTTTCCATGTAATCGTAAAATTCATTTTATATTGAAATTACAGGAGCCCTGGGCTGAAATCTCATCCCGGTTTGCCGGGCTGAATTTCATCTCGGGCTGAATTTCATCTCGGGCTGAAAACCTCCATGTAATCGGCCCTTTAGTGAAGTGTTTTCTTATATAGAGACTGTTTAGTGTTTAGGTGGAACCGGGCTGGTCCGGTAAACAAGATAAATTTAATCTGTGTTTATATACAGTATGTGAGAAGATTTCATCCCAATTTAATGGTTTTCACAGTTTCTGTCGATAACTGGTAGCATCTCTGTACATACAGACCGTTAGCGAGTGTTTAAACACGTATGGGAAATTTTTATTGCAGTTGCCGAGATTTCGACTGTTGAATTCCATAAAATGAGTCCCCTAAAACGTGCCAAAATCAAGGTTCCCTATGCATTTCGCATTTTCGCTGATGATATACGTGCTCGACAAGGCATAAGGGTTAGCTTTTAGTAATTGCAGAAAATAGGAGGACTTGGAGGACACTCCTCGAAGCACAGGACAGAATCAGTCAAACTCGACTAACATGTGTTTCCAATACAGGGACGTTACTCGTCTACCTTGGATCTAATGAAGCAAGCTTAACTCAGTGTATACAGGGGGCATCGCTCTAACCAGTTCCCCCGTGGGCTTCGGGGGGCTTCGGTGGCGCAGTCGTCAGAGCCTTTCACCTCTCGAGTTCGTGGGTTCGATTCTCGCTACGGACTCATGTGAAAAGAGCGTGGGTTTTCTCCGGGTGCCTCCCACAGGGAAATTGACAGGGTGGGGTTAAACACAGTTAAGAAAGTAATATTACAATTGTTGTAAAGATAAACTAATCTAGGCTATTAAAGTATGTAATACACTCATTCGATAATTACGTCACAACTACACTGTTTTCAACTTAGGACCACCTTAATAAATGGAAAGGATTTCAAGTTTTTTTTCAGGTCATGACCTGGCGTCTCATTTTCGTGTTAATGCTTATTTCCATATTTATTGATCAAAATCCAAAACTTTTGTTGAAGAAGGATGTTCTGCTTCTCTGTGCATAGCCCACGAGAAAAAACGTGAAATCCTTTCCATTTAAGGTGGTCCTCAGTTGTATCCATCATATATCCACATGTACATTTGCGCTATAGAAATGCTAATGGTAATCGTAACTGCAGCACTTGCTAGTCGTTCGCCCCGAGTAGTGGTAGTAGATAGCTTAAGATCGACGACGTCGACGTCAGCTAGGACGTCAGGGATAAGCAGAGGACTGGGAATAGAACATCGTCCTAAATAAGTCGATAGCTCATGTAACTACGACGTCAAATATGTAGGGCGGCAAGTGGAAGTAAATTGGTAATAGTTTTTGAAGTGTGCATGTGTCTCTCTCAATTTGCTCGTCGTCCACCAAACGTCGACAACCCCACAACAAGAGTTTTACCTTCGTGGATACAAGAGCATAACAAACGGTAATGGTTCACACGTCATTTTCAAAAGAATGTAAATATTTATAGTTTAAATGTCTACGCCGTGAATCTTAGGTGGAGGTTTATTTATTTAGGACGACGTCCTAGTCCCAGTCCTCTGCTTAGCCCTGACGTCCTAGCTGACGTCGACGTCGTAGATCTTAAGCTATCTAGTAAATTAATAAAGCTGAAACTCACCTCTTCATCATAATCTCCGTATTGTTTTTCATATTCTTCAAATTCTTCATCAGTGTATTCTTTATCATCATCAATTGGTTGCCAGTTTTCCTCAGGTGGTTTTTCATATTCAGGATCTTTTGTTGCCCCAATGAATTCATCATATGATACAAAACCATCGTTGTCTTTGTCCACCTATTTGAATCAGGCAAAAAAACATTCTATGCTAGTTGAACGTGATATGACCCGAATTGTTTTTGCTGTATGATTTTCAAAGAATCGATAAAACTTTAGTCTTGTTGAGAGACTGCAGTTTTCTAACAAATTAACACCACAGTTTACGCAATGAGTTAATATCGTCAAATATCAAATTCCACTCCACTTCGCGTTTTTAAAAAGTACGATCGTACTACTGTATAGTGGACTAGGAACTGCGTGACCCAGTTTCGATCTTGTGCAAATCGTTAAATGTTCAAAACCTTCGAGATTTTGACTTGATAAACAAATAACTAGTTGTTAATTTCTGTGTTGGTGTAATGTACTCAGGTGAATAAGATGCTTGTGATGTTACTCTGAGTGTATATCCACACCGGGTAGGCTTGAAAAATATGCCTGGCCACGGTGGGAATCGAACCTACGACCTTTGGAAATACTAGCCAAATGCTTTGCCAACTGAGCTACGCGGTCAGGTAGGTTCGAGTGTGTGATATTTCGGAACCGAATCTAGTTCCTTCGATATCAATGTAATCTAATAATCATGATAATTTCTGTGTTGGTGTAATGTACTCAGGTGAATAAGATGCTTGTGATGTTACTCTGAGTGTATATCCACACCGGGCAGACTTGAAAAATACGCCTGGCCACGGTGGGAATCATTCTCGTACCCAGAGCCCTTCTTACGCGCGTTCGACCGAGCGCGACGAGGGGCTCTGGCCAAATCCATATCAAACTGGCATCTGATTGGCCACAACGAAATATATGGTTTATTGTAAATATGAATAAAAATACAGAAGCGCTCCATGAAGCGTTGGTTTCGCTTTGGAGAAAATTGGGATAAAAGACATTATTAAAGTTGAAAGAACAGCAGTACGAAGCAGTTAGGAAGATTGTTGTTGATAATCGCCCACAAAAGCGATAGATTTCGCTAATTTTACTTATTTAAATCAATTAGTTGATTGAAATTAATATAGCTTGAGACGCGATGTTCTCACAGCAAGAAGTCAACATATATTTATGGCAGATGCACGTCGTATTCTCAAATCAGTGATGTTAATTAAACAAATCTGTGTTACATGTTCAAAGCTGAAGTGCCATCTGAAGAGAAAATAAGCCAGCCAGAATATGAAGTTTGTGATGACTATTTTCTTCTTATAGAAACCGATTTTTTACAATTTTCAAAGGATTTGCAGTATAGTATGTCTTATGTATGACTGTTGACTTTTAATGAAACACAAAAAATTGTCTAAAAATCCGTACAACAGCGACTTAAAATCGAATATAAAATAGTGAGACAATCTCTCGTCTTCGTATCCGTAGCCATTACTACTTTGACAACGTTTAAGAGAGAAATATATACTAAATTTTATCAACATGCATTGAGAACACCACGTCTTACCTACCGATTGATTTAAATAAAAAAAATTAGCGAAACCTACCGCTTTTGTGCGGTTTTCCTGGAGAAAAACTTTCAAAACGAAACAAACAAGAAAACCGAAGTGTTTATCCGCGTTTGACGTTGAGCATGCGCAGTGTTTAACCGTCCGGTTATGGATTTGGCCAGAGCCCCTCGTCGCGCTCGGTTGACCGCGCGTAAGAAGGGCTCTGGGGACGAGAATGGGTGGGAATCGAACCTATGTACGACCTTTGGAAATACTAGCCAAATGCTCTGCCAACTGAGCTACGCGGTCAGGTAGGTTCGAGTGTGTGATATTTCGGAACCGAATCTAGTTCCTTCGATATCAATGTAATCTAATAATCATGATAATTTCTGTGTTGGTGTAATGTACTCAGGTGAATAAGATGCTTGTGATGTTACTCTGAGTGTATATCCACACCGAACTAGATTCGGTTCCGAAATATCACACACTCGAACCGACCTGACCGCGTAGCTCAGTTGGCAGAGCATTTGGCTAGTATTTCCAAAGGTCGTAGGTTCGATTCCCACCGTGGTCAGGCATATTTTTCAAGCCTGCCCGGTGTGGATATACACTCAGAGTAACATCACAAGCAAAATAACTAGTTACTAGACACTTGTAAATCTAATAATTCTCGAAATTGCATGGCAGCGTAGACTGAGTTCGCTAGATGTTTTACTTTAATTTGGTCATGCAAGATATACTTTATCCAGGCAAAAATATGTGTCTAGTCCATGCCGTGTATAAATGAGTGTAAATCTGGACAAAGCATAGATAACTAAATGCGCAGTTTTCAAAAGTATATACTCGCATCCGAATTCGATAGATAAGTTAAATGTCCCACAATATTAAGACTAAACATGCTGTGCCTAAATTTAACTTTTGCCGTAAATTTTGCCGTGCTGTGCGTGCCATTGCAAAATATTGCAGCTACAGTCGTGTACGTGCCGTGTAAACGGGACTTAAGTTAAGGTAACAAATTATCTGAATTGTTGCTATAGGTTAATGCAGTTCATTTCACTTAGTCATGGCTTCATAACTGCATGCGAAAGTAAAAATCCTGAGTGCGATTACCTGTTTTACAACATGTTCACGCATCCTTTGTACTTCTTCATCAAGCGCACGGTTATCAAAATCTGGATCAGAACTATTGTGGATCTTGCTTGCCTAAATAACACAATACCTGACTTAGATTGTGTGCAAATGAAAATGTTCATGAGCTTTTGTACATTTTGATCTACATGAATCAATCATTATAGTTAGAAGGTAAATTTACAACAATATGTGTACGCCCTTAGATTATGGATATATAGATGGTTAGACTATACCATGAGATAAAAAAAGTTTTATCGTTTTCTGCACGACCCTATACTCTATATACAGTATAGGCTTACCTGCATGTACGAAATTGCATCTTATTTAATTCGGAATCTATTAGCAAACAGGTTTGGGAATAAGAAAAGCCAAGTTATTAATACAAACAAAACAAATTACCTCACGGTAAAACAAGCCTTCCAATTCATATGGATCTAGTTGTCCATCATTATCTTTGTCTGCAAAAAGGTAAGTAATGATTTGATTAATGTACAGCTGTACACATTATTGAAACCTGTGTTGTATAGTAATATACTGTATTGTGGTGGACGAAATATTTAAGCCTGGAATGTGATTTCCAACTTGAGACAAAACCTAAATTAAAAGGTTTAATTATATAAATGAATACAAAGTACATTTATATAAATTCCTGGCAAAAGTAAAAATCCTGAGTGGGACTACCTCTTTTACAAATACTGTACAATGGTTTATATAAATGAATACAAAGCCTCGACTGACAAGAGTAGAACGTGAAAACATAAAAGTGGAATTCTGAAATTGCGGTGCTTAAAGGACGTTTGGCATCGCTTTATACTGTATTTGCTGTGTGAGTTTTTTAGTCTGTTAGTTTGGAATCACAAGTCTTGGTATTTATTCTGAAATAGTAAATCTTTGCGGTTGTGGTGTACTTGTTTTGCGCACTTAATAAATTACTATATCCAGGGCACCGCATTGAGGTTTTATTAACAACGACAAACATTATTCTGTAGACATTGTCAGTTAACGTTTCCAGTCCAAGACTTGAAGATCAAAGTAAAGCAGCAATGAGGTACTGTTAATATTATTAATAATGCGTAAGTCGTGCAACATTAGAATCACAGAGTCATTTGACAGTGAGAATGTATGTACATGCTTACCATGAATTTTAAAGAATGTCCTTGGATTAAACTGGTCTTTGTCAAGTCCATCCTCCTCTTCCCAAACCTCTTCAAGTTGAGGTCTACTGCCCTGCAAGACAATGAGTCACGTTAGGCACAAATCAATACTCTGAAATATACTAATTCTCAAAGTACATTGAATACAATGATGAAAATTTTAGGCTGATTTCATATATTATAAAATACCACATGCACATATTAAGGGAAACCTCACATATTATTTTGTCCACGAGAAACGTCATATGGACGTTTGAGGGTGGGTTTGCAGCTGAGACATTTCTCTGTAAAACACGATGGAAAAATTCGATAGTTTTTTCGAAAGCCTTAGTTAACATTTCGGAATCATTTTTGCAGAATATAAAAAAGAAAACAACTTGATACAAACACCAGTCTATACATTCGTAATACCATATATACCTGTTCTATACATTTATATTATTACGCCTTCCTTGCATTGAAAACTGCACTCAAATTGGTACATTAAATTATAATTAAACAATAAATTTGGTATGGTCCTGATTGAACTAAAAGGTTGAGTGCAAATATGGCTTTTTCAACATCTGATGGCTTTTTCAATACCTCTAATGCATGCCAAAGATCAATCAAGGGTTCAAAAGCCTTTATCATTAGGTCTCGTTCAATTGTGAGCATCATAAACCCATTAAGCTGCACTTTTTCACAATAATGCCTCTCAATTTAGAATAACAAATTCAGAATTGGCTTTCTGTTTTCACTTACTGGATGGTTAACTCTTTTGGCATCCTTCATATGTTTTTCTTTCAATCTCTTTCTTTCTTCTTCAATTTCCTTTTTCTTTGCTTCATCAAGTCCTTTTTCTGCCTTTCTTCGTTTGTGTTCTTTCTCCATTTCATGTGTTTGAAATTCTTCTTTTCTTCTCTTGTCAATTTCATCCATTTCTTCATGGTGCTGTTTAGAAAGTAGAGAGTATGCTCACTGAAATGGCAGTTTTTCATATCACCAAACATTGAAAAGATTAAAAGCTATGCGCCGGAGCCGCAGTGCCGGAGCCCTGGCATATTTTGCCGGAGCCGGAAAACTCTGGCAAAAACTCCGGCAAACAAAATTATGAAAAATTATTTCATATTTCAATGAACATTATTTTGGAATTAAATGGTAAAATTAAGTTGTTGTTTACTAATATATTACTATTTATATGTTGTTTTACTATATATTACCGACCACGTATAACTATGTTGTTTACTATTATTAGTGTTGTAAAAACGTGTTTAAAAAAAGATAAATTCTGAAATTACACTGAAATACTTTCGCCACAGAATAAGGTACACAGAAGGTCGACTCGAGTAACCGCTGCCACGCCATGATTCATCATCAAAATGCTGATACCATGGTCCTAGCCAGTGCGCGTTTGAGAGGCATTCCCCCCCTGGACATCTGCCATTTTGAATATTATCAGGGGGTGAATGCCTCTCAAACGCTCACTGGCTAGGACCATGGCGTCAGCATTTGATGACGAATCACGAGTTACGCCAAAATCATAGGAAAATCATAGGAAAAACGAAGAAGTCGGCCTTCTGTGTACCTTATTCTGTGCTTTCGCCTTACACTGAAATACGTTCGCCTGCTTCCAGTTTTAAATATGAAATTTCCATAAAAATTCCTTGCTGGAGTTTTGACGACTGGAGCCGGAGCTAAAACAACCGAAGTTTGCACAGCTCTAAAAAGATTTTACTTGTCAAGGGGAAAGTGTTAATAGGTGTAAACTGAAATGTTCAAGGATACAAATAGTAACCTGAGTACTACCATCAATGGAAACATACAGAACTTGAAATAATATTTATTTAATTGAACAGTTGTGCACCTGGGCAGGTGCACAATGCCATGCACAGGCTCCATTCATGCAGGACTGGATGAATGATTTTGCAGGACTGGATGAATGACGGTAAATGTTTGTGAAGATATTAAATAATTTGTTTCTTTCATACTTATTTCCAAGCCAAAATTAACTTGCTTTCCAGAACAGCAGTAAAAGACTTAGACAATTTAAGCCCATTTTTCCACTTTCGCTCCCTGCCCCGCGCTCGACTACGTTAAAACAAATTTCCAGTTCACCTTTTATACAATAGTACTCTGATTTTCCATTTAACATACGAGTCTCTAGTCGTGGGATAGGGTACATTTTGATTTATGTTGGACAAAGCTACAGTTCGGTCGGACACAAATACACTCAGGTCGGACAAACAATAAACCTCAGTTCCACTTTGGTAGGACAGAATGTCCGGTGGTTTCCTCGAGATCTACGTCGGACAAGTTCACGAATGGGTTGGACAATGTCTGTGACCGACCGATATTTTAAGGCCTGGACGCCTGGTACTTTGATCTGTTTTGTGCTCCTGAGTCACACTTATATCTCCTGGGAGAAGGACATTCACCATTCACCACTGGTATAAATTGCCCCCTGTCTCCTTGGTTTGACATAAACAAGGTGATTAGGCGAAGCAAGAGGCACAAGACCAGTTGTAATGAGAGAAACTGAGGAACCTGCTGAAAATTAAAATGCAGGCGAGAC
The DNA here is from genome assembly GCA_902702795.2 of Paramuricea clavata. Lineage (NCBI taxonomy): Eukaryota > Metazoa > Cnidaria > Anthozoa > Malacalcyonacea > Plexauridae > Paramuricea > Paramuricea clavata. The sequence goes on along the minus strand of CACRXK020003507.1, from coordinate 14,275 downwards.
CTTATAAGTGTTGCTCACTAGAGTCTAGCATCTCGCTTCACTTAAGCCCCATTTACACTACGCTCAATTTTTGGTACGGCACGGATAAAATTGGTACCCGTGCCACTTTTTTTGTTCTTGGACTACCTATTTAGCTAAGCCCCGTTTACACTACGCTCAATTTTTGGTACCGTACCACTTTTTGGTTCTTGAACTACCTAAATAGGTAGTCCAAGAACCAAAAAAGTGGTACGGGTACCAATTTTATCCGTGCCGTACCAAAAATTGAGCGTAGTGTAAACGGGGCTTTAATCATCTTGTTTAAGTCTTATAATATCGAAGCTTATCCTTGTTAAGAAGCCAAGAAAGCTGTGTGGAGGAAAGAGCATTGCCCCAGAGCTAGGGATTTGTATTTTAAAAAAGCAGCAAATGCCTGAGTGTTCGGGGGTGGTGTGGTCACTTATGGTATTGACTCATGCATTAACCTGAGTAAATAGCATATTTTCCCCTCCAAAGAGGCTCCCATGGTGGTGGTGACCAGTTTGCCTATTAAACCTAAAAAGCAAGGAATCAAAGGAAAAACAAACCACTTCAATTTTCATGCTCAATAATTACCTTGGAAAGTAATTTTTTTAAATCCTCAACTTCAAATGTATCTGGATTTTCTCTGTCGTTTAAAGGATGCCAGTATTCTCTATGTATACCCCTACGTGTGTCTTGTTGCTTTCTCAGTAACTGTCTCTGAGACTCAATCTCCTTTCGCTTGAGTTCGTCCAGTCTTGTGCGAATATGATGACTTGCAAAATCTATCTCTTCAGCAATTTTACCGCTACGTATATCCTCCTCTGTCACATTCTCAAGTTTCTTTGAAAAATTTTCATCTTCTTCTAAAATTTCGATGACTTGTTTTAAGTATTTAACGTAAGCCGGGTCCTCCTCTTTTCTCCAGTCATCTTTTTTGTTTTCTTCCGTGTCTTTGGGTTTCTGTACAGGTTTACAATGAGCGACAAATAATACAGCTAACAGCACAATAAACGCAAGTTCTCTTCCAATATGCGTCATGCTTGCGAACTTTGACAGGTAATCACAAAACACAAAATTAACCGCACTCAATTAACAATGATCGAACGAATACCAAGTTTAAAGACGTTATAAAGCATCAAATTTTACACGAACGTGTACAAAACGCGCAAAGCTGGCCAGATGTGGACGAAAATTTGAATATTAACAGCTAAATTTGAGTCGTTTCCGCAAACATCTTGCGTTTACTTCCTTTGAAAACGTGGCCCAACGAGAGCATCGAACAAGACATGATCAAAGGTCAAGGTCGACTGCCCGAGTGCGGGTCGAAGTCAAAGGGGCTATTGTGGATAGAAATGTCACAGATTCATGTACCGTGAACTTTGAAATAATTTATATAACCTGAGTATCAGGCCGTACTTTTTAGAGCCTGATACTCAGGTTATAATTTATAACAACTCACAACTTTACTGAAATTGAAGTTATTGAACTTAGAAACGTATAAATTGCTGAAGAAGTGACACTGTTCACAAACGAAAACACGCAAAGACCATAAACTATAATTATTCAATGTTATCCTGGATATATTCCTATACGATCCTTCACATTCTCTGATTCTCACCGTAAAATGTGGTTACAATTACATTCCTATATGATCCCTATATTCCTTCCATGATCTTTATTACATCCCTATAGATATAGGAGGTCATATATCACTGTTGTCACTGTGATCATATTTTAATACATGATCAATGATCATTGTTCGTTCAACTGTGCGAGCCTTCGAGGATGGTAAATTTTCATATCGGAGGAGAAACAGCTGCTTCAGAAGAATCTCGTGGCTTGGATTTTGCCAAGAAACAGCTCGAGAAACACGGTTGGAGTGAAGGTTAGTTTTAAAATGAATATCAAGTTCACTCAGAAGTTTATATGAACTACATAATATGAACTATACTGTGCTCATTGTTCGCGACATGAGGCTTGCCCACGAGGCCGGGGTTTCAAATCCGTTTAACGTTTTATATTTGACCAACAGACTCTAAATCTTACTTCATCTTACGAAATCTTACCAGGTTATCAAATATATAGCCGAATAACGATTGAGAATACCGCAAAAATGGTGAAATACTCCACAGAAACAGATCTGCCAAGTCTCACGATTTTCGGCAAAATCTCTGCTAAAACCACAAATTCCCGGGATATTTCGTGAGACTTGACACTTGAAGCTACTGAAGCCATGTGGCATAAAGAAAAAACAGCCTATTTTTAATAAGCCTTGCATTATGGTTTATATATTAACAAAAATATATAAAAGTTAACCCTGGTCATATCTCAGTCAATCTCACAACTTTTTAGATAGCAACTCACTATTTCTGCTACTCCTTTGTTGGCAGGTCTGCAGAAATCCCAGGGCCTTTTTAGGAATTCATCAGTGCCATTGGGGCGATACTGGGCAAGGACTGCTGTATGGGGCCATTCCATTTAATATA